>PVIY010047201.1:0-17997 GCA_004026745.1 Myrmecophaga tridactyla
TGCCTCTCAGTTCTTCTGCTTTTCAACCAGGACCTCCCTGTGTGGTGTAGAGGACCTTCCCAGGTCACTTATACCCTGGATTTGCCATCCCAGTCGTCTTCCCATCCCTTCTCTAGTTGTTCCTTGGGGCAGGGATGAACTTGACCTACCCTATTCCACCATCTTCCTGGAACTCTTGCCCTAAAAAATATATATATATCTGAATACAAATAATTTAGAAAACCCATCCATGGCTCTTAACCCAAGCCTCACTTTCCTCCTCTGTAAAGTGGGAAATATACAGCACACCTCAAAGATTTGTTGTATAAGGTTAATAAAATAAAAGTTTGAATCACCCACCAGTGTCCAGCACATAATAAGCCTTCATGAAGTGTTAGCTTGTGCCACATCTTCTGTGTGTGCTGAAAGAGTGTTGACGTCTATAACAGTCTGGTGTGAAAAGGTCAGAAGACACTTTTTAGGGGAGTATTTCAACACATACGAAAGAGAGGTGGTTCTCCATTGACGAGAAGTTAAAACCTTCTCAGTTTCACTATTGCTTTTAGTGGCATTTGAGCATTATTTTCCATTTCCACTCCTTCACCCCTGCCATGCCCCTCGCAAGCCTTCCTTCTAAGGCCTCTCATTCCTGCTCTTCCCCTAACTAAGCTGCCTACCTCACCTTGCTTCGGTCTGAACTCGTCTTCACTCTGTTCTTCCTAAAACATCCCTCTGGTTGAGTCTCCTCTTGCTTCAGGTCCCTGCTATGGCTCCCCATTGCTCTCAGCATGAAGTTCAGAGGCTTCCCCTGACCTGGAGCAGCCTGCTTTATCCCATGGAGCCTTTCCATTCTCCCTTTCTATCCTCCCTCCACACCCCAGACTGCCCCAGCAGGTCCCTCTGGCACTGCCCTGCCGGCCTCTCCTCCAGGAGGCTCTCCCCACCTCTGTCTCTTCCTCATCCAAAGCGAATGTAGACATGAAAGCCTCCCCCAGTCCCTCCAACATTTCTAGCCTCTACCTCCTCAGGGCTCCTATAGCAGCATTTTATCAGGGCGCTTATCATGTGGTGTGCCAGTTTGAAGCTGCATATACCCCAGAAAAGCCATGTCCTGTTTCCTGATCCAGTCTTGTGGGGGCAGCCAGATTTCTTTTACTCTTGATTCAATATTGTGGGGTCGAAACTTGATTGGGTTATTTCCATGGGGATGTGACACATCCAATTGTGGGTGTGGCCTTTTGATTAGATAGAGATGTGACTCTGCCCATTCCCGGTGAATCTTGATTAGTTTATTGGAGTCCTTTAAAAAGGGAAACATTTGCAGAAAAGGCAGAGCCAACAAAGCCAACATGAGACCCAGACATTTGGAGATGGAAAAAAGCAAGCACCACTGGGCAAGCTGTTTGAAATCAGAAGCCAAAGGACCAGCAGGCACCAGCCATCTGCCTTCCCAGCTGCCAGAGGTGTTCAGACCCATTGGCCTTTCTTGAGTCAAGGTATCTTTCCCTGGATTCCATAGTTTGGACATTTTTGTGGCCTTAGAACTGTGAATTTGTAGTGTAATAAATTCTCTTTTTAAAAGCCAACCCCCATTCATCTGGTCAGCAAGCATTAGACTACCATTACTGTAAGGAGTTTAGTGGCTGGTTAATAAACCAGAAGTCTGGTTTATTAAATCATTAACACATTGATTGCATCTATGGCTGATTGCCTCTGCAGTAGGCCAAGAGGAGCACCCTCTGCAATCAGTAACACTTAATCTAATCAGCTGAAGGTTTTAAAGAACTTAGAAGAGAGAGTCACTTTCTCCGTTTAAGCCAGCCAGCCTCTTCTGGAGTGTTCTTGGATGACCTTCATCTGAGCTGTCAGCTTACAGCTTACCCTGTGGAATTTGGACTGTGCATCCCCAGAATGGCATGAGATACTTTTATAAAATCTCATATTTACAGATTAAAAAGAAATAAAAAGCCAGCCCATTTCTGGTATATTATGTTCTGGCAGCTTTAGCAAACCAGTACACATGGTATCATGTGCTTATATATATAGATAGATAGATAGATACATGTCTCTCTGTTAGTTTGTAGTCTCTTAGAGGTCAGGGACTGTGTCTTCGTGATTTTCATATCTCCAACACAGTATCTTGCACAGTATTTTGCACAGCATAGAATAGGTATGCAAAAATGCAAGTGGAGAGACAAGCTAGTTGAAGGATTTGTTCCATAACTCTGTACTTGTTTTTTGGTGGCCAAGTCAAGCTTCAGCCTGGGCTCCTGCTTCCACCTCGTGTATATTCTTCCACTGCTTCTCTGTTAAAGGGACATTTAAATATTCTGACTCTGTGATTAGGGTATTAGCAAAAGTGGACACTTGTTTACAGAAAGTAAAGCTTGGGTGTTTGTCTGTTATCTGTGTATATTTATGGATTTTTTTCATCATGATGCATAATTAATTTAGGTTAGTATATCAGTTATCTGTTGCTCCATGACAAGTTACCTTGTCACTTAGTGGCTTAAAGCAGCAAACATAGATTATCTCACAGTGTCTTTGGGTCAGCATTTCAGACAAGGCTTAGCTGGGTGATTCTGGCTCAGATGCTCTCCTGAGATTGCCATCAGCTGTCAGCTGGGCTGCCATCATTTGTAGGCATGACAGTGGCTGGAAGACCTGGTTTCAGTTTATTCATGTGGCCATTAGTTGAAAGACTGAGTTTCTTGCTACGTGGACCCCTCCACAGAGCTGTTTGTAATGCAGCAGTTGGCTTCCCCAGAGCGAGTGGCCCAAAAGAAAGAGCATTCAAGATGGAAGCCACAGTTGAGAGAAAGAGAAATGAAGATGGAAACTACAGTGCCTTGTATGCTAGTTTGCCTGTCGGAATGTGATATACCAGAACCGGAATGGATTTTATAAAGGAGAATTTAATAAGTTATAAGTTTACAGTTCTAAGGAAGTGAAAATGTCCAAATTAAGGTACCAACAAGAGGTTACTAACCTTCACTCAAGAAAGACTGATGGGTCAGGAACCAACTGCTCTGTCAGCTGGGTAGTCACATGACTGGTATCTGTTGGACCTTTGATCCCTGGGCTCCATTGCTTTCAGCCTCTGTTCCTGTGGGGGTTCCTCACTTTGCCTCTCCAGGACTTGGTTTCATCTCTTGGCTTCCCTTGGCTCTCTCTAGGTTCTGGCTTGCTTACCATCTCATGGTGATGTGTGCTGGGCTCCAAGCATCCCCAAACATCTGTGTCTCTGTTCTCCATGTGTCTGCATCTGTTGGGTCTGAGGCTTCTGTCATTGTTCTAGGCTCTGTCATTTCCCCAAAATGTTTCCTCTTTTTAAGGATTCCAGTAAGCTAATCCAGACCCACCTGGAATGGGTGGAGTCATATCTCCATCCAATCAAAGATTAATACCCACAAGTGGGTGTGCCACATCTCCATGGAGATAATCTAATCAAAAGATTCCAATCTACAGTATTCGATCAGGATTAAAGGAGACGGCTGCTCCCACAAAATTGGATCAGGACTAAAGCATGGTTTTTCTAGGGTGCATAATACTTTTAAACCAGCATACTTTGTCTTGAAAGTCATACATCACCCCTTCTGGCAAATGCTATTCATTTCAAGTGAGTCATCACATCCAACACCTGGCTCAAGAGTAAGGAGTTAGGTTCTGCTTTTTAAGGTAGGAATTTAAAAGAATTTGTGGACCCATATTTAAAACCACCACAGCTAGTTTTCTAGGAAAAAGAAAATGTGGACTGAATGAAATAACCTTAATATCTGAAACTTTATCATGGTGGTTTGAATCTGTATGTAGCCATGTTCTTAAATCTAATCCATCTCTGTGGGTATGAACCCACTGTAAGTAGGACCTTTTGATGAAGTTACTTCAGTGTAGGTATGGTCCACCTCAGTCAGGATGGGTGTATTAGTTAGGGTTCTCTAGAGAAACAGAATCAACAGGGAACACTTGCAAATATAAAATTTATAAAAGTGTCTCACGTGACCGCAGGAACACAGAGTCCAAAATCCACAGGGCAGACTGCGAAGCTGACGATCCAATGGAGGGTCTGGATGAACTCCACAGGAGAGGCTCACCAGCCGAAGCAGGAATGGGGCCTGTCTCCTCTGAGTTCTCCTTTAAAGGCTTCCCATGATTAGATTTAGCATCACTAATTGCAGAAGACACTCCCCTTTGGCTGATTACAAATGGAATCAGCTGTGGATGCAGCTGATGTGATCATGACCTAATCCTATGAAATGTCCTCATTGCAACAGACAGACCAGCGCTTGCCCAATCAG
This sequence comes from Myrmecophaga tridactyla, assembly GCA_004026745.1. Classification (NCBI taxonomy): domain Eukaryota; kingdom Metazoa; phylum Chordata; class Mammalia; order Pilosa; family Myrmecophagidae; genus Myrmecophaga; species Myrmecophaga tridactyla. The sequence goes on from PVIY010047201.1 coordinate 4,278, forward strand.
ATAAACAGGTACCACAACTTGGCCAAGTTGACATGTGTCTCTAACCATGACAATGGGTCTTAATCCTACTATTGGAGTCCTGTATAAGTGGAATGAAATTCAGACAGCAGAGAAAGAGAAACCCACAGAAGCAAGAAGTTGAAACAGAACTAGAAGAGAAGGGAGAGACGAGGAGATGCCGCCATGTGACCAAGGAACCAGGGATCACCAGCAGCCAGTTTCAGTATGCTAGTTACCATTTTGATGGTGCCTTGATTTGTACATTTTTCTGGTTTCAATACCATGAGTGAATAAATTCTCATTGTTTAAGCTGAACCATTTCATGGTATTTGCTTGAACTGCTTTGGAAACTAAAATACTTACTGAGCTGAAATTCAGCTTATAGTCCACATGCCAAGTCAAGTCCTGTGCTTGCTGGGATGTGTGTGCCCAGGGGCAGAGTTCCCTTTCTCATTCACACCAGGCCAGCAGCTGACTCTGATGGGCATCTGTCTGCAGCACCAAAGAGGCTGGGAAGGGATGGGGAGCTGTGGGGTTCCTTGCACCTCCTCACATGTCTCAGTTTCCCATTCTGTGCCATATGGGAAACCTCCCAGCCTGAGCTGTTACTCTTTGCACCTCAGTAAGACAACTTTGCCCAGCCAGCAGAGTCCCAGCAAAAGAAATAAACATGGAAGCCCTGACAATGTAGACTCCGGTCTCTTTCCCAACAGGCTGATAGGGGAGGGAAGACATGGAATGCGATCATGACAATCTTGTGTGGCTTGCAATGGTCCGGGACCAATTTCTGTAAATGCAGCAGCATGGAGCAACTGGAAAGAGCCATTTTATTACAATGAGGTTAGCTCCCACCCTCCAGCCACCTCGCTGATCTGCTGCCTTGCTACCCCAGCTGAGAACCTTGCAAGCAGTGGCCCTGGAGTTAACTAAAGTAAAAGCTTTCATGTACTGATGACAGCTCCGTGTCTCCCTGGGAGAGGGCAGATAATACGAGCTGGCCTGTGGATGCCTTCTGGTGAAAAGGGATCCTGAAGGCGGTGTTGGCCTCTTGATGAAAAGGGGCGAGTTTGAGGGTCAGGTGAACCTGCTCCACCCCTTGCTAAGCATTTTGTTTTAGATTAGCCTCTGGGTATCTGAGGGAGGGATTTACAATTTGCCTTGGCACTGGGTGAAAGGGATTTCTGGTTTCCTGTTGGCCCTGAGGTGTGATGCCCCGTCCCAGTGTCTGCTGCAGGTGTCTGCACCAGGTACAGTGACTGTGCATTTTGTGCTGCCCAATCAGCTGTGCTTACATGGTTCTTGGTCCCTGCCACATTCTGCCCACTCCTCACCTGGTTCTCCAGCTGCTCTCTTCTGCAGGGACCTCAGGGAAGAGGGGCTGCATTCTTTTGTACTCTTACCCTACTCCACAAAGCCTGGGCCAGCCGTGGCAGCCTGAGATGCCTCCCTGAACCCCCCCTCCCTGCCTCCTATGCCCAGCTTTTCTCTCCAATCATACCCTGCCACCCTTTTCACCCTCTCTGTCCTTCAGGGGCTCTTTCTCAGCAGTCCCAAAGGGACTTTCACCCTCCCTTTCATCAGTCAGTGTACCCTTAGGGCACCTCCATCCATCGCAAATCATGAATAATGCCACCATAAGCAGCATTGTGCCAATGCCTGTTCCATGTCTGTGCTTTCAGTTCTTCCAGGTCTTTGTCTAATAACGGGGTTATAGGATCATGCGGCAACCCTACACTTAGCCTCCTGTGGCCCAACACACTGCCCTCCACAGACGCTGCACCATTCTACTTTCCTATGGTATGATCACATAGTTACACATTCACCGCCGTAATCTATATGAGAACATTTCTATGTCTTCCACAAAGAGAGAAGAGGAGGGAATTAAAAAGAAACAACAAGAATTCCATATCTCTCTGTTAATATCCTCTCGTTATTGACATTTAGCTTTGGTATATTGCCTTTGCTGCAATTAATGAATGAACGCTGCAGTGTTTCTGTAGACACTAGTTTGCGTTAACTGTATTTTTTCCGTATACCAGTCCGTTTTTAACACCTTGCAATGGTGACCTTCAGTTGTTCTCCCTCAAGATTAAACTTGTACATTTAATCACGATCACCGTCCACTCTATGTCATACAGTCCCAGTTTTTATACTCTGTCTTTCAAATGTCATCTAAGATTGCTTACTATGGGATATGGTCAGGGAAACCCCTCAAGCTAGTAAGATACAGGGCAACTTTTTTTCCAAATTAGCATGTTCCTGATGAGAACACCCAGCCAGTGATTGCAGTGGTTACAGCGAGGGATAAAAATGAGAGCCTTATCCTTTTGCTTAGGTTTCTGTAAGCGCAGATTCAAGATGAACCTTGAAAATATATCAGCCCTGTAAAGGAACACCTGAGCAAATAAAAAAGGCAGGGAGGAATCTCTCTGAATCTATACATTTCTGTCTAGGTGATGAGACCAGGGGAGAAATCTTTTTCTTTTTTCTCCTCTTCTGAATATTCCTAGTTTCCTATGGTAAGCATGGCTTACTTTAAAATTGGGAAAAACTATCCATTTATTGAAAACCAGCACAACTAAAAGCATGCTGCACCATTTTGTAAGGTGTCTTTAGACATATGCACACATTTATGTACATGCACACATATTAAATATACCACATACAGACTTGTATATGCTCAGAAAATACTGGAATGATACACTTGAAACAATCAGATGGACTAATTGTGGACTGAGAATTTGGGTGCTCGAGAGGGGAAACTTCTGGTTTGGACTTTATATCCATTCTTTTAACAGTTGAGTTTTTATTGTGTGCTTACTCTACTTTATAACCAGAAAACAAAAACAGTTTAAAAAATAAGTCTTAACTCTGGCTATCAGTGTGAGAGAGAATGCGTCTGTGGGTTTCCACAAAGCCTTTCGGTTCCTGGCTTTCCTTGATAATGTGGGCAGACAAAGCCATGTCCATATTTACCAGAAGCTTAAGCAGTAATATTTTCTTAGAAAGCACAGTTTAATAATTTAGTCTTGCCTCAGAGGACTCCTGGGTATTTAGAAAAGAAATGTAAACAGTTGCTGTGATGGAACTTAATTTACTTTACACTGTAAAATGAGGCCACTCTGAGAAGGGAATTTCAAGGGCTCTAAGATTCTTGCCATGAATCTGTGTAACTCAGTCTAATGGTTAAATAAGATGAAACAGCTGCTTTTGATTTTGGAAAATTCCCTTAGCCGAACTGAGACCAAACTTGCACAGAATTAGTTTTGAAGTCCCAGCAGTGCTGGATCTTTTCAAACTGCCAACGGCATATTCATGGTGGCTTCTTATTTTTACACAACTCTTGACTTCCTGTTGCCTACGGGAATTGAGTGACGAATTTTAATCCACATGGATTTTTTCTTAGGCATTTCCTGATAACATTTGTTTAAAAAAAAAGCCAAGATATTTTTTAAAACCCTCAAAGCTTGAGAGAAAAATTTAAAGGGGTCTGGGTTTAATGAATTCCCAATGCTGCAAGGCTTAGCATAATATTCCTTCCATGTTAGTAATTGGCACCCTGGAGAGTGTTTGAACTGAAGGATTTCAAAGAAGAATAAGAGAGATAAAGAAAGAAAAGAAGGAAAGGAGGGACAGAGGGAAAGGAATGAACAGAAGGAAGGAAAGGAAAAAAAAAAGAAAGAAAATGAAAGAAAGAAAACAGGAAAGAGAAAGAGAAGGAGATGAAGAAAGAAGGAAAGGAGAGAGAGAAAGAGACAAAACAAGCAAGAAAGAAAAATAAATGTCAGTTTGGTAACTAAGGTTAACTCATTAAGTCCCCAAACTGTTTGAGGCAAGGACCTGCCAATTCAACTTGGTCCAATAATCTCCTCTGCTCAGTCTTGATTTTTACTTGCTTGCTGAGCCAGACTTGCTTAGGTATATATGTCCTTATCAGGGGGATTTCAGATACTCTGGCGCTATCCTCTGGGACTCACCTTTCAGTACTGCTTTGAGGACACCTTTAAGGTCACCTTGGGACACCTTTGAGTAATTGGACTTTGTCAGAGACAAAGGCTCCCCCTCCAAAGACTGGCCCCAGCAGATGTGGCTGGTTGCATTTCCCTGGGTGCTTTGGAGCATACATTGTTGGTTGCCTGTCCAATAGCCATTCCCCTTCTCTGCTGAGAGGATCCAATTTCATTCAGGAATCTGGTGGTCATGTGCCTTAGGGGAACTTGGTCCCTTCCTCAGTCCCTTAGAGAAAATCTTGATTTAGGCAGTGATTGTTTTAGGAATGCCATGGGGCAGAATTTTCGTTAATGAGATATGAGGAGAAATCTGCTACGGTTCTCCTGGAAAGGTTTTGTTCCTCTTTAATGTATGACCCAGGAAGGAACATATCTTTGTCTCTTTTGTGGCTTTTGTTGGCAAGGATGTGAAGTCTAGAACTGCAGTAGGTGTCTTGGTGACTGTGAGGGGGCCAGCCGAGGGTGTTCACACAACACCATGGGAAAGGTCCAAGTTGGGACCCTACCCCCCCACCTCCAGAGCTCTAGATTCTCCATGTTGGTGAAGTCTGTTGTTTCAGGTTTTTCATTCCTTGCAGATGAATCTAGTAGAGACACCAACATGTAAATCTGCTGTCCAGTTCAGGTCAACATGAGACCTGAGGTCAGGCATTCAGCACAGCTGGGGGGGACAAGAAGGGCAGCACAGGAAAAGGAAAACTTAAGATAAATGTTGAAGGGAAGCTAGAAGTCAGCAAAACAAGGTGGAGTAGGGGCAAGGGGCACCCAGGACTGAGAAATGGTGGCAGGCCAGCTTAGAGGTAGGGCAGGGCTGGAGTAGGTGATTGAGTGGACAGAGCATGGTTTCTTGGGGAAAACTAGACCACATGGTGTTCTTAAGGTTGGAACAGAGGGTGAGAACGTGGAGAGAGAGGAGGTCACAAAGGGAGGTGGGTCACATTAGAACGGTTCTCAGTAGAGGATCCTTAATCCCCAGCCTGGCCATGATAGGCTCCCGAACAGTTGTTCAATTACCAATTTTCAGGTGTATTTAAGTCTTTTGAAAACATTTATTTTAGTTGTTATTTGCTTTTGCTTACAAAGATGAACCTGTACCAAAGGAAAGCATCACCCACTCTGCAGACCTAGGCGAGATGTTGCCTTCACACATGAAAGAGATAGAATATCCAGGAGATCCTGTTGGAGCCTTCTGTAGCTGGGATTAGTTGTAGGCTGGTTTGCCAGATTGTTTTCAGCTTTGTAAACCACCTGGGGCTTCCATCAGCCGCTTCAGTTAGGCTTCAACTGAAGTTTCTCATTCATTGGACAGAAATTATTGAGCCCTTACTTTGTGTGCTGGGAGTTGGGGGAGGCGGGTTAAAATGAATAAACAAGACATAAGCCTCTCTGTCAAGTGGCTTGTCATTTGATGGGAGTGAGTAGGCAAATAGAAAAGCACTTACTAAAGGACTCATTGCATGCCACAGAGAACAGAAATATTTGAGGTTATGATAGTAACTGCTGTTCATTGAGGAATTACTATCCCTGACACTAACTGAAGTAGTTTCCATAAATTATGTCAAATCCCCAAGCCAATCCTTCACTATCCCTGCAGCCAACTGCATTTTCCATAGATGGCCACCCCAGAATGTGCTTATCCTGTCCCATGTGCACTTCTGTGATTGTGCCTGACACTCTCCATCGAGAGGTGGATCCTGTCCTAGAGTCTCTTGAGTCTAGGCAGTGATTGTAACTGTTCCCACCAATAGAGTGTGGGCAAGGGGTGCCAGTACATATTAAACAATTGTCTTCCTGGAGAAAAAAAAATTAAACCCCTGATTTGTAGCATTTGCCAGTTTCAGTGGTGTAAGTATTCTCACCATGGCTGATTTTGAGCTACTCATGTGATGCCCTTGCACATGGAGTTGGGAAGTGAGGGGCAGTAGCAGATCATTTATGGTATATCCTCCTACAGACACCATAGTTATGAATAACCTCAAGAGCTTGCATAATAGTAACACGTGGCCAAATAATTTGGAAGTGTGTTTTGAGACTGTTTTACCTTCATTTTCAATGTAGTTTGTTTAATTATATGCTTATATAATTTAGTCTTTGTTAATGGCTCTGTTTGACGATCAGCTAGGAAAATTCTTGAAAATTTGACAGTAGGTGCTTGTGGACTGGTCCTTGGCCAGCTCCGGCATGCTTCCACTGAGTCTAGGTCATAGAAAGAATATAACCCCCATCTAACTCACTCTTTTTCAAGAGCTGGGTCTTTGGAACTCTAAATCTGCCATGTTATCCTCAAGCCCCTTTGTCCTGAAGCTGCCATGCTGGAGGGGCCTCATGGAAAGAGAGAAAGCAGGACAAAGAGAGAGAGAGAGAGAGAGAGAGAGAGAGAGAGAGAGAGAGAGAATACAGATCCCCACCTGTATGAGTCTTTAAAAAGCCTGTGAGATAACACAACTCCCCCCCCCCCCCCAGTCTGCCTGTGACCATGGCGAGACCAGAGACCCCGAGAGAGACCTGGCTGAGCCCAGTTAGCCCCTAGAACTATGATATGATAACAGTAAGTGCCTATGAGTGTTTACAGCCTCTAAGCTTTGGGCTGGTTTTGTCTCTCAGCAATGGATGATCAGAATAGTCTTGATTTCATTTGATAAGGAAACACAGTCCTGGTGTGAACACCATCTTTCCCAAAGTGTGGGGTGGTTTTAACCCCAAGGAGAAGGATTTACTTGAGTCTGTGGGATGTCAAACCGCTGTCCTCGTGCTGCCACTGTGCTGCCTGCCCTCTGTAAGCCCAATAGACATTTCGGAAGCTAAAGTAAAGTTATGAAAAAATTTAAATGGTCACCATCACTGCGTCCTTTTTTTTTTTAATTTTTTAATTGTGATATAACATATATACAAAAAAGCAATAAATTTCAAGGTGCATTTTGACAATTAGTTATAGAACAGATTTCAAAGTTTGGCATGGGTTACAGTTCCACAAGTTCAGGTTTTTACTTCTACCTGCTCCAAGACACTGGAGGCTAAAAAGAAATATCATTATAATGTTTCAGTAGTCATACTCATTTGTTAAATCTTTGCTTCTTTGTTAACTCCTCCTTCTCTTTTGATCCTTTTCCCAATCTTTAGGATATTTGGGTTATGCCCATTCTAACTTTTTTCATGTTGAAAGCAGTGTTGATAATATGGGATTGGTGGACAGAACTGGTTGATGTTCTTGGAGAGATTGGCCTCTCTGGATTTCAAGACTTATCTGGCCTAGGATCAATCTTAAGATTTTAGGTTTCTGAAAAGTAAATTTAGTGCATGCAACTTTTGTAGTATCTCAGATAGAGCCCTGGAGGTTCTTTAGGGTTAATAGGAATGATGTTAGTTGGGGTTTGGCAAACCTTGGCAATTAGCTATATCTAGCTGAGACTTGCATAAGAGTAGCCTTCAGAATAACCTCTTGACCCTATTTGAACTCTCTTAGCCACTGACACTTATTTTACTACATTTCTTTTCTCCCTTTGGTCAGGAGGGCATTGTTGGTCCCATGGTGCCAGGGCCAGGCTCATCCCTGGGAGTCAGGTCCCACGTTGTGAGAGAAACTCACCCCCCTGTGCATTATGTCCCACATAGGGGGACGGTAACGATTTTACTTGCAGAGTTGGGCTCAGAGAGGGAGAGGTCACATCTGAGCAATGAAAGATGTTCTCTGGAAGTAACTCTTAGGCATAATTATATGGGTAGGCTTAGCTTCTCTGCCACAGAAACAAGTTCCATCAGAGCAGGTCTTAAGGTCAAAGGCCCTGACTTTGAATTCACTAGTGTTTGAAATCTGGGGTTTCCCAGGTGGGAAAATATAATAGTTCCATATTTCTTCTCCAGTCTCTCAGGAGACTTTGCCTATACTTTTTTCATCATCTGCCCAACATACTCTGGAATGTATTGGGTGTTGCATTAAACCATTCAGAATTACAAGCCCTCATTTCCATTCTGGGCTCCTTGTATTTGGGTTGTTTAAATGAACTATCCAGACAAGTTGAGTTAGATAATGTGCAATTAATAACTCTAGGTTTTTGACAAAATAAAATACTCTTCCTTTGGTCTCATACAATAGGTGAAGTTCCAAACAACTGAATGTTCTTTTAAAGGCAGGAAGCTGAGGGGGATATCAAGAGACCCCATTTCTCTGTGAGGTTGCATTGAGTTGAGAGAGGCTTGTCCCCACTTTCCCTGCCATGTTGGAATGTAAAACCAAGAAGCTTTCCTTTCTCATGACAGTGTTGGCTGTAGGGGCTTATAGAGGTAGATGGGCTCAGCCCTGCCCTCGTGTTGCCTTTGGTCTAGGGTTGGGACTGTGGAGGGCTGGGTTCCTTGATGAGGCTGTTCTGGAGCCTTGAGTCCTGTCCAGAGACAGTGCAGGCACAGGAGCCTTTAGCTCCCAGTGAGGATCAAGGAAGCTTCCCAAAGGAGCAGACCTTTGCCAGGAGAGGAGATGCGGGGTAGACTTGTTAGGCAGAGGGAAAGTATGTGGTGAGATGCCCCATGCCATTCCAAAGTATGATAGCCCTATTCTGCAAGCAACAGTCAGCCTGTCTTCCTAGGAAAATAGGGCCACTGTTTGTGGACATCCATTGAATTAGCCAGTGTCCCTCTTCTCAGGTGTGGCCTACCGAAAGGCTATAGGGTCTGTTCCTGGAACTTCAGCTCTGCAGACACTGAGGCTGCCTTCTCAGGACAGACCAGCTGTTGCCATAGAGATTCACATTTTTCTTGAATGGGCTCTGTAGCTGCTCAGTTCCCACCCCATCTGAGATCTCTGTAACAGCTGGCACCACCTGAGTGTATTTTTGTTTTCACACACAGGCAGCGTTACATCAGGATTTTCCCAGATTTCATAACAAAGATCTCCTCTCTACCAGGCCAGATTGATGGAAAAGCTACTGTTTAAATATATTCCATCCTCCTGTGGGAAAAGGAAAATTGTGCTGCTGTGCCCTTCTGCCCTCCTGTCTCGGCTTCTTTTATAAAGTGGAGCCCTAGAAGCCTTTTAGCAGAGTATGCCCCACTGGGCTAGAACTGCCAGGGTTCCTTGGAGAGCACACCCTGGTTCTTGAGAAAATCTGTTTCTTTGCAACTTCAGAAAAATGGGGATGAAAATGCTTCTTATCTTCACAATCTCAACTTTTTACATTTCAAGCAAGCAGGATGTTGATGTTTGAAAGTGAACAAGTTCGTGGACGGCAGGATGGGGAGTAGAAGTTAGTACTCAGAGGGCATTAAGAAGATGCAAATAATAAAAGCATGCTGATGTGGGAGTCAGTTCTAGCTTTTGCATCTTGAAAAGAACCAAACTCCGCCTCTTTAAAGTGTTTTCCCATGTTTTCAGCAACCTTTGCCCTAGAAATCCTCCTCTAGGACAAAAGCGTTCTAAAAAAAAAAATTTGCAAAAATCGGAAGTGAGTGGGAAATGTATTTCATAGCAAGATGTTTTCAGCCCAGTATTATGTGCAATAATTAAAAATGAGAAATCAATAACATCCTATCAAAATGTTAAACGAATGATGGCACACTCATATGACAAGGGACTATCCCTCCTGAAAAGTGAGATTTACAGAGAGCTTGTGCATGTTATATTGGTAGAAAATCAGGTCAGAGTTACCTTAGACTCTCATCTCTATATGGCAGGAATATGAGTGGTTTCTATAATTTTTGCATTTTCTACCATTTAAAACAAAAACAAAACACGGAGTGAATCATGTCCCCTAACAAAGATGTGCTCACTTCCTAACCCCCATGGGTGTGAACCCATTTGTAAACAGGAACTTTGAAGATCCTACTAGTTAAGGTGAGACCAAATGGAATCAGGGTGCACCTTAATCCAATATGACCCAAGTTCTTGTAAGCAGCGGAAATTCGGACACAGTGGGAGGAGACAGACAGCGAGAGAGATGGCTATGTGATGGAAGAAGAGATTGAGTTGGGGACTGCTGGAGAGCCACCACCGGAGCTTGACAGGCTGTGGAGAAAGCATGGTACTGCCAACACCGTGATTTTGGACTCGGAGCCTCCAAAACCATGAGTCAATACATTCTTGTTAAGTCCACCAATCTGTGGTACTTAGTTACAGCAGCTCTAACAAACTAAGACACTCGGGCAGAGAGATGGGAAATTATTTAGTGGGCTACTCCTGTAGAACCTTGAGAATGGACTCTTTAACCACAGCTGCTGTCAGAGGGTGACTTTTTCTGTTCTTTGGGTGCCCAGGGGCCAGTGTCCTGGTTTCACAGAAAGGCAAGGTCACCTAATCTGCCAGTTCTGTGGGCTGACAATTCAAAGGTTTTTTTTCATCTTTCCCATCCAAAACTGTGGACAATTTTATTTATTATGGAAAGCTGTTGCTCTTTACTAATTTATAATTCCTTGACACTTCCATCAGATGCTAATAAATTAGTATCTCAGAGAATTGCTTCTTAAAGGACAAACCTTTGAGTCTCAATAAAAATGTTCAGCCCTCCTCCACAGACGGACCCTCCTCCCTGAACTTGGCTTTCGTGTCTGTGTTGATTTGGCTCGTCCTTTCTGATGCTCAGCCTGGGCTGGGAATTATTCCGGGCAATTTAGCTGTAAAACATCAGAATATTGGGGAGTTGGAGAAATGAAGTGTTTAGGTCAGGAAAGGCAGCCTTTCTTCTAGGGAGAAATCACTTTAGATTTTCCCCCAAAGATTTACTGTTGCTGAGATTTGAAAGAATGGGGTTTGTGAGGAAAGTCACAACTAGTTTTGTATCCTTGGAGCAGAGGGGGACTGTGGCAGTGGCCCAGTAGAGGTGGACACACTTGAGATTGGTCCTTAGGGCTGACAAATTGAAGGCAGCTTGCATCTCTAATTAAAAATGGTATATGTAACGGACAATTAAGACTTGAAGTGAAGATGTGGGTGAGTCCATTTTAGCTGGAAGGAAATGCACTTGGCAGAGAGAGAAACTGGTTGAGGAAGTGGAGCTGTAAATCATCTGGCCTGCGGTGAAATTCATCTCCCTAAACCATCCCAGCTGAGAGAGCAGAGCCCAGCTTTGCGAGCAGAGCTGCTGTCTCCTACTGTTGCGTAATTAAAGAGACCATCCAACTCTTTGGTGGAGACCACACATTACTTTTCTGACTGTGTAAATATAAATGAGCCGGTAGCAGCTAACAGAGCTCCCAAGGTTATAAAATGAAAAGATGAGGGAGGTAGCCTGCCTGGGAAGGGCCTTTAGCCAGAGAACAATCAACTCTTTAGTGTCTGCCCTGAGGGAGCTGCTTTTCAGTCTGAAATCAGGGATTCTCTCTCTCTGTTAGCACCCGATTTGGGACTTTGAAAGAGTTGTGAAAGGGTAACACTTTTTCCTTTCTGCCCAATACCGGGAGCCTTGGAGGTGGGGGCGGGGGGGGGAACAGGACCCTAGCCCTTGGAAAATGATCAAACCGTGCTTTTGGTGGCTCCACCCCCTTGGGGCTTTGAGCAGTCCTATCCTATAAAATCCTCTGTTTAATGAGCTCCTGCTCATGTCATTTCCTCTAGATGTGTCTTAGTTGCTCTGGTCTACTCCCCAGCACTGCTGCCAAGTTCTCATCAGGGTTGGAAATGGAGAAGGACATTATTTTTCCCTTGAACAGCTGGGGTGCAGTACTTGATAATTGTTTGGCCTTGGGTGAGTGTTCTAGTTAGCTATCTGCTGGAATGCTGTAATATACTAAAAAAGGAATGGTTTTTAAAAAGGGGAGTTTATTATTAAGTTGCTAGTTTACAGTACTAAGGCCATGAAAATGTCCCAATTAAAGCAAGTCTTTAAAAATGTCCAAATTAAGGCAGAACAAGAGGTTACCTTCACTGAAGAAAGGCCGATGAAGTTCAGAGTTTCTCAACTGGAAAGGCACATGGCAAACATGGTGATGTCTCCAGGCTTCTTGTTTCATGAAGCTTACTGGGGGTGTATTCCTTCTTCATCTCCAAAGATCTCTGGCAGCGTGGGCTTTCTGCTTCGTGGCTGTCATCATTCTCTCCAAAATGCTTCCTCTTTTTAGGATTCTAGTAAGCTAATCAAGACCCACCTGGAGTAGGTGGAATCACATTTCCCTCTAAAGAAAGGTTAATACCCACAATTGGGGCAATCACATCTCTGTGGAGATAACCTAATCAAGTTTCCAGCCTAAACTACTGAATAAGGATTAAAAGAAACTGCTGCTCCAAGAAGACTGGATTAGGATTAAAACACAGCTTTTCTAAGGTATATAAATCCTTTCAAACCAGCACAGTAAGTTACACTGTCTCTCTTTTTTTTTTTTTAACAATATGAACATTCTTTTTTTCATCACACAGCTGTATATTCATCATCATGATCATTTCTTAGAACATTTCCATCAATTCATAAAAATAAAAAAAACAAAAAAATTCATACATACCATCCCCCTTACCCCTTCCTTTCATTGATCACTAGCATTTCAGTCTACTAAATTTACTTTAACATTTTTCCCCCCATTATTTATTTTTAACCCATATATTTTACTCATAAGATAGATAAAAGAAGCATCAGACACAACATTTTCACAATCACACAGTCACACTGCGAGAGCTATATCATTATACAATCATCTTCAAGAACCATGGCTGCTGGAACACAGCTCTACATTTTCAGGCAGTTCCCTCCAGGCTCTCTGTTACTCCTTAACTAAAAAGGTGATATCTATTTAATGCATAAGAATAACCTCCAGGATAACCTCTGAACTCTGTTTGGAATCTCTCAGCCATTGACACTTTATTTTGTCTCATTTTTCTCTTCCCGCTTTCGGTGGAGAAGTTTTTCTCAGTCCCTTGGTGCTGAGTCCCAGCTCATTCTAGAATTTCTGTCCCACGTTACTAGGAAGGCTTTCACCACTGGGAGTCATGTCCCATGTAGAGAGGGGGGAGGGCAGTGAGTTTGCTTGTCGTGTTGGCTGAGAGAGAGAGGCCACATCTGAGCAACAAAAGAGGTTCTGTGGGGGTGACTCTTAGGCCTAATTCCAAGTAGGATTAGCCTGTCTTTTGTGGGGATAAGTTTCATATGAACAGATCCCAAGATTGAGGGCTCAGCCTATTGCTTTGGTTGTCCCCACTGCTTGTGAGAATATCAGGAATTCTCCACTTGGGGAAGTTGAATTTTCCCCCTTTCTCACCATTCCCTCAAGGGGACTTTGCAAATATTTTTTCCTTCACTGTTCAAATCACCCTGGGATTTATTGGGGAATCACTCTGGACAAACCTACAGAATCTCATGCCCTACTTAAGGTTCCATGTACTTATGGTGTTCAATTAAGCTGTCCAAATAAGTTATATTAGGAAATGCACTAGTCAAAATATAAATTTTACACCAAATAAACATTTTTTGCTTAGTCTCACACATAAGTTAGAGTTTTAAAATATTAATTACTATCTATTTTCAACACTCTGCAGTATTGGCATTCCTTTGTTCTTCCTCATGCAAAAACGTTTTTAAATTTAGTACGTGGAGTCTTTTTTTTTTTTTTTAACTTTTTATTAATTAAAAAACTTAACAAAAGAACATTAATATATCATTCCATTCTACATATACAATCAGTAATTCTTAATATTATCATATAGTTGCATATTCATCATTTTTTAGAACATTTGCATCGATTTAGAGAAAGAAATAAAAAGACATCAGAAAAAGAAATAAAACAATATTAGAGAAAAA
>PVIY010047202.1:0-18000 GCA_004026745.1 Myrmecophaga tridactyla
AGTCCCACTCCTTACTCTTTAAGAACATCCACATCCCACCAGGGTGGCCAAATTTATACTGTTCAAATTCAGGGTTCTCTGTCCAATGCACATAACATCCAAACTATGACTCTGGGGTTTCAAAATGAAGAAAGAGTTGATTACTACAGGAAGCAAGGAGAACAGATGGCATATCAGCCCGAAATCTGTCTCCTGGAGTCTAAGGAGTTTAGGATTTTTATGGATTCAAACAAGGGGAGATGGAATTGTTACCATTACAATGACAAGTATAAAACTACAATTTAAAACATGTAAAGGCATGGAGCTAAGCTAAAGTAACCATTACAATAACAAGTAAAAACAACTACAGTTTCATGTAAAGGGGTGGATTAAGATAGAACCAAGAGAAAATAATCATTACAGTAGTAAGTATAAACACTGTAATCAGAGGTTAGTTTGGGGCTGACTCAAGTTCCTTCATTAATAAACATTAGTAGATTGTCTTTGTGATCATAAGACTCTAAAGTTGTAAAACAGGGTCAGCACGTACAAGGGGGCCAGTCAGGAAGTTTTTACAATCACGAGATAAAGATTATATGGTTATACAATCATTATTAGAGGTCAAGGCCTCTGGGTTACAATTCAGTGGGTTTCAGTCATTTCGGGTATTTCTTTTGCCTATTCTACAATATACTTTTTAACTAAAGTTAAAAATGTCAATATACTTTTTAACTAAAGTTAAGAATCTCAATGTAATTATTTCTTAATTCTTAACTTCTCAGTTACAGCAGGATAGACATACACGATAAATAAATGAATAGGCATCGCCATGAAAAACTTTATTTACTGATACTGACCTTTGAATTTCAAATAAGTTTCATGTCACAAAATATTACTCTTTAAATTTTTTCCCAGTTATTTAAAAATTCAAAAACCATTCTTAGACAATTCAAAAATAGGAGGCTGTCTGCATAAGGCCCTCTAGGACCCAAGGTTCTGAACTTGCAGTTAGATGAAATCAGGATTTCAATGAATAAAGCATTCCACAGCTACAGTGAAAGTTCCTAGCAGAGATGGGCAATAAACTTTGTGCTATTTAAATATGATTTCTCTATATCCTCTCTCCTTTACCAAAAACAATAAATTTGCTACTCACTTGGATGCCTTAGGAAAATGATGCTGAGTCATTTTGTGGAAGCATCACTGTAAGAAAAACAGGACTTGAAAAAATGCTCATGCAAATCCAGGCCTATAAATACTGAGTATTTGCTGTGCTAGGTCTTTCTGGAAAACAAAGGCATGAATAAGACATGTTTTTAATATGTCAGTAAAGAGGGAATGATAGGATTATAGACAGGATATTATAGGCTCACATAGGAGGGAGATTAATTCTGCTTATGGAAAACAACTTTGTGTTTATTGGGTAAATTGATAAGAAACAATCCGGCAGGGAGACTTTTTATACACAGTCATCATGGAAAACAAACATTGCTGGAGACACGTTCTGTAAGAATGTATTAGATTACTAGGCACTGAAGAAAAATTACTTTTGTGGAAATTACAATTTTTAACAAGAAGTAAATCAAGAGGAAAGGCTTTACCTCGATCTGGGGTTCACCCTTAGGAATCTTATTACTGCAAAGGATAAACTAAACTTACTTTAAATTATGCCTAAAAGTCACTCCCAAAGAATCTCTTTTGTTGCTTAGGTGTGATCTCTCTCTCTCTCTCTCTCTAAGCCAACTGGGCATGTGGACTCACTGCCCTCCTTCCCATATGGGACATGACTCCCAGAAGTGTAAATCTCCCTGGCAACATGGGGCTGAACTCCTGGGATGAGCCAGGACCTGACATCAAGGGATTGAGAAAGCCTTCTTGACCAAAAGGGAGAAGAGAGAAATGAGACAAAATAAGGTGTCAGTGGCTGAGAGATTTCAAACAGAGTCAAGAGGTTATCCTGGAGGTTATTCTTATGCATTATATAGATCCCTTTTAGTTTATTGTGTATTGGAATGGCTAGAGGGGAGTACCTGAAACTGTTGAGCTGTGTTCCAGCAGCCTTGATTCTTGAATATGATTGTATAAAGGTATAACTTTTATAATGTGACTGTATGATTGTGAAAACCTCATGTCTGATGCTCCTTTTATCCAGGATATGGACAGATGAGTAAAACTATATGTATTAAAAAATAAATAATAGAAGGGATAAGGGGTAAAATAAATTGTGTAGTTGGAAGTGCTAGTGGACAATGGGAGGGAGGGGTAAGAGTATGGTATGTATGAGTTTTTTCTTCTTTTTTAAAATTTATTTTACTGGAGTGATGCAAATGTTCTAAAAAATTATCATGGTGAAGAATACACAACTATGTGATGATATCGTGAGCCATTGATTGTATACTATGTATGGAATGTTGTGTGTGAAGATTTATCAATAAAAATATATTTAAAAAACAAAAGACAAAAAAATAGCATGATACATATAACCTAGAGTCAAGTTTTCAGAAAATGGATTGATAGATTGACAGACAGACACAGAGACAGATAGATGGATAGACAGATGGATTGAAGATAGTAGATTAAACAATATGACAAATGTGGTAAAATGTTAAAATCAGTGGATCTGGGTATCTGGAGGGATAGGGATATGCTGGTATTCTCTGTATGGGGTTTGTATTATTTTTGTAACTAACTGTACTATACGTTTGAAACTAGTCCTAAATAAGAGTTTCAAAAATTAAAAAATTGAATGGAAAAGAAAAAAAAAGGAAATTCATGACAGCACGGGCTAAAGGTAGCAACTTTTTCCATGGTGTACATTACCATTGTTCTTATTTTTCACCCCCAGAAAACCTTTTCCAGATTACTTTCCTTATTGCAGCAAAAATAACGTCTAGTAAGTGAAATCAGTAGTAGTTGCATCCTTAATTTGTAGATTGCAATGACTTCAAACAATAACTATCATTCAATTCCAACTTCAAGGTAGGCCAGACTGCACAGGTAACAGGCCTTTAAGATTGCTCTGTAAGCTTCATATCCACATTGTGGGGCCCAGGCCACTTGTATTCTGATCAACTGCCTACAAATTCTGAAGTTCCTACCACCCCCTCAGGATAGATAATTCTCTGGACTGACTCTAGAACTCACTGAAAGAATGTCAACCCAGAAATAATAAATCAAGCTGCAAGGCAATAAAAGCATTTATTTGGGGTCTTAGAATTGCAATTCGGGGAGCACAGATTCAGGAAGCAACCCAAATGGCAACCCATCTTGGCATTTCTAGGCAATGGTTTTAAAGGAAAAGATTGCATACACAAGTTGTTTGTGGTTGGTGGGTGTTTGGGGTACTCTAATTGTCCTTCAGGTTAGATCTTTAACTGAGTTATCTTGTTTATGGCGTCCTTAAGGTTTTGAGGAGCATTGCTGCTTGAGGCTTTGCATACTTTGGCAGTCTGTGGATATCTGGTTGAGACAGGCAGAAAGGTAAATAAACTCCAGAAAGATCTGTCGATTCCATCTAAATTCTCTTAGCCCAGAAACTCTATTTTATTTCTTTTAACAGCATGATTATAGTTTTATTATAGTAAAAGGATTCAAATAAGAATCCCAAAGGAGAGATGGAAAGCGCGAGGTCTGGAAGGCTCTCAAGCACAATTCCATACTTCTTCACGTGGAGTCAGGACACATCACACCCCAGGCACAGGATGTATTTTAACAATCAGGAAGCTCATTCAGGCTTCCTGAGTCTAGAGTTTATGTGGGGTTTCATTATGGAGCCTGATTGGTGGAATCAATGCTTATACGGTTGAACTTATCAGGCTGCCATGACAGGGGTCACAGATCCACATGGTTGGTCTTTCTGGTGTGGCGTGCACCCACCCTAAGTCTACAAGTATATGTGTCCCCACCCTGTCATCTCCTTAGCTTATGAACTATCTGGTGTGGTACCCAGAACCACCATGAATAACAAAAGACACTCCTATCCAAGGAAATTCCAAGGAAGTAGAGCCAGAAAAGGTCAGATCTCTTTTTGGAGATCAAATCTCTTAATATGTACACAAAATGTAAAGAAAATTTGAAAGCTGGATTTCTTTCTTTTCTTGTTTTTATCTTTCCTTTTTTGTTTTCTTTCAAATTTAGTTTAAATGTAAACAAATATTATTAAAATAAGGACTGGTTTGAGACAATCTGTGCATCACAAAGTTTCAATGTTTGTTAGGCTAGAAGTTAAAAGATTACGTTTTTTCTTTTAATTTAAGAAATACATATTTTCTTTTAAATCCATCCTAGGCTCCCCAATCATAGATACTATTTTTGTAGTTTGCCATGTATCCACAGAAGTTCTTTTCTATGCAGGGTAACTATATGAAGTGTCACATCCCATGCACACTATCCAAGTTCAGAGCCCACAGTTCCTAAGGTCCCTAGAGGTCAGAGTAAGGGTCAGTTGCTGTCTCCTTCGTGGACTACTTTATGTGTAATTCTAGTTGCAAGTACTCAACCAATGATTCTGGGCACCACTCAAAAAAGGGGTGCATTAGCTTCCACCTAAAAGCATTCAAGTAACCTTTTCACCATGGTTTTTCTTATGCCTAAATTTTTAAGCTTGCCAACTCACTGGGAAAAGGCAGAATGAAGGACCCTGACCCATGCTTCACACCCACTTCGCCAGTACAATATTGTCTCTGAAGAATTGTAGACTTTCATGTGCTACATTACAGAAACCTGAAAAGGGCGTGGTACCCATAAACTTCTGAACTAGAAAAGCAGCTTGAAACCTCTTCTAGCAGTTTAGTCCTTGGGTGGAGGAAATGCAGAAACCTTCATTTCGGCCTCATTTCAAGATGGCCTTCGATTTACAGCCCCAATTTAAACATTTCATCATGCAAAAATCTTCCATTTAAAAAATACTGCATTTCCTTAGTCTTGTCACTATAACTATACAACGCATCCAAAGATCAAGGGGCGCCCTTCAAAGTGCAATCTTAGTTGCACACAGCCAAGGATCAGACAGAGATCGTCAGATATTATTGCAAATTGAGATTCTTTTACTCTGTAATCTTCAGGGTTGGGGGTCTACGGCTTCAGAAAAAAACTTAGATTAAAATAGGATCAAGAATGGAATGATCATACGGTAAGAATGTTTGTGTTTATATATTGTTGGGTTGAATTAAAAAAAAAGGAATGTTATTTGTCTTAGTTATATTTTTATGTAAGATGAACAGAAATTCACGGTTTAGGAGGAGCGAACATCCTCAACGGCTCCCTAGCGCCTGGCACGCGACAGCCTGGCTCCGAGCCCACGGCAGTTCCCGCCCCTTGGCCCCGCCCACCGCGGCCCAAGGATCGCTGGGGCTGTGGAGGTAAAGAGACTCCCCGCCCCGCAAACCCTTCAGGCCCTAAATCCGATGGGGAGGGGTCATAAATCCTGGGGCGGTCCCGGAAGTGACGCGAGACGCGCCCTCCATTTTGTGGAACGCCAGAGCTGCTAAGTGCGTCAGTTGTGGGGAGACGTAGCCGAGTTAAGTCCTGGTCTGCGGGGAGGCAGGCGACTCTGTCGCAGACTACGGACGACTCTGGGTCTCAGCTGCCAAAGATCCTGTCCGGTAGGTGAGTGGCTCACTTTGAGGGAAAGGCTTCTCGGATCGAGGTTTCTTCATGGCCGCTCAGCTCGCGAGTGGCCAGGGCTGCTCTCTTTGCGGAGGACGGCGTCTAGCGAGCGCAGTTTATTCGAGGTGGGCGCTGGGGCACGTCTCCCTTTTGTATTGCTTTAGGGGTGCTGAAGGTGGAAGGGTGGTGATGTTTGTGGTTGTTTTTGCGCGGAGGGGTTGTGTGTTCCTCCCCGCCTCTTTTTCTGATCTAACGAACCCCTGGAGTAATGGGCTGGAAGTCCTCTTGCCTTTTACTCGGGGTATGGTTTGACCTTTTTTTGCGGGCGGGAACAATGGCTCCGGAACGGTGGAGTCGGGGAGAGGGGGAAGGAGAAGGGAGTTTGGCACGCGCGGCTCTCCCCCACCGCTGACTCTGCGGCCGCCATTTTGTGGCTGCCTAGGGTCCGCCCGACGCCCTCTGCGCAGGCGCGGCCTTGGCGTCGCGAGATTCCGGCTTCCACCCGCTGTGACGCTCCCGGGAGGTGGCGACGCGCGCGCGTCGTGTCGCCATTGGACTGGCCTTGCGGAGGGCGGGGTCGGCTCCGCCCGCACTTCTCGGCCTTTCCTAACTGCGGCAGATGGGAGGGGGCCAGAAGAGTCGGGGAGCGTGTGCGGCTGCGCAGTTCGAGAGGTGGCAGTGGGCGTTGCGGTTGCTGCGGTCTGGGCCCAGGGAAGGATCGTGTTGGGAGCCGAGTTTTAATTTTGTCTGCAAGGGACAACTGGCCTGATAAGAGGGACTCTTGTTTATAACATCCGCTGGTAAACATTTTATTTTATGCTATTTACGTTTTTAACCCCTTGACCAGAAATTCTTTTTAACATTCGGTGGTTGTAGTCTCAATTGAAAAGAATTATTTTCTAACAGGTAGTATTAGCTGGACATCATGAGTGGCTGTCGAGTATTCATCGGGAGGCTAAATCCAGCAGCCAGAGAGAAAGACGTGGAACGATTCTTCAAGGGGTATGGACGAATAAGAGATATTGATCTGAAAAGAGGCTTTGGTTTTGTGGTAAGTATTAAGAACTAGTTGAATTGCCATCATTGTGTAGGTAGAAATTTCTGATAGTATTTTTTATCTTAGCGTGAGTAGAATATTTGTCTTTAGACAACATTAGGTTATCTTGAGGCACTGAGCTTGTAAGAACCTTACTGCTTGTTGGAGAGAACTGACCCTCAGACCCTCCTGGATTTGATTTATTTGTTTGATACGGTCATTAAGATTTATTTTTCCATTCTGTCAAGTTTTAGTGCGCTTAAGTTACAGAATACACTTTTAAAACCACGTTGAGTCCCTGAATTTTTTCATGCTTACGTGTTAGGAATTTGAGGATCCAAGGGATGCAGATGATGCTGTTTATGAACTTGATGGAAAAGAACTCTGCAGTGAAAGGTGAGAACCTATAAAACTATTTAGTTTTATAAACTGGTTAGCACTGGAAATAGTGCACAGTAGGTTACTGGTATAGTTTTCTAAATAAAACATCTTTTATAAAGTTTAAGTGTATAATGAAGATTTTTTTTCTTTCCTTTCTGTAGGGTAACTATTGAACATGCTCGGGCTCGATCTCGAGGTGGAAGAGGTAGAGGACGCTACTCTGATCGTTTTAGTAGTCGCAGACCTCGAAATGATAGACGGTATGTGATAGCTGTTTTGAATAGTCATTACTGCAGGGTTGATATTTAAAGTTCAAGAACGGTTAGCAATAAAATAATGGTTCTGGGATTTACCATATAATCAGTTCATTCTTCCTCTTAACCCCACTGTTCTTGATGAGTCTATGTTATATAGAATAATGGCAAAACTGTATTGATGGAAGACATGAGTGTCATGTCTACTTGCTTGAATTTCTGTCCATATTGAGCATAAGTGGTCACAACTGCATTTCTATGTTGTGAGAACTCATTTTCTTCCACAGAAATGCTCCACCTGTAAGAACAGAAAATCGGCTTATAGTTGAGAATTTATCTTCAAGAGTCAGCTGGCAGGTTTGTTGAAATACAATTTTGAGTTGTTTTAATGTGGCTTTTTAAAAGTTAATGGGTAGTTAATATCTTAATGGTATGCTTTGTTAAAAGTAGTTTTATTTTTAATTAAATTATGGATTTATTAATTGAGCTGTAATTTTAAAATTTTAATTAAATGTAATTGGGGGTTATTTAATTTTTAATATTAGTGATCGAATGTAAATGTTTTGAGGATATTTTTTTCTTGTTTTTAAAAATCAATTTTAACCAAATATTAAACCCTTTATTTGCCAGCCTATCTGTGTCGTTGGCCTTATGACGAGGAATGCCTGTGGGTTATCCTAATCGTTGTCTTGGTCACTCTTGGTTGGGCCTGGTTGACTTTGGCAGTCAGCTCCTACAGTGATCAGTTGGCCACCTCTAGATCTGTGTTTGCCGGTCTAGACGTAATCGGTGCACTCACTTGAAGTGCCGGGTTGCAGCGATCCCAGAGCCTTGATAACGTGATCTGATCCCTAAGTTGAGACCTGTCTTCCTGTAACGCTTCCGAATAAGAGGTCCTGGTCGAAAAGAGTTGAAAGATACGAAATTAGGTGGTCGTTGGAATCCTGATCGCAGTAAAGTGGTCCTTGGTAACTGCACAAGAGTAGAACATGTCTGCATCCGCCTGTAGTCTGCTAATAGGGAGGGCAGTGCGATTAAAGGCTTCCATCGATTGGGTAGTGTCCTTCAAGTGGGTGGCGAAGAGCCAGTCGGGCATATGTCATGAAGGTTTCTCCGACCGATTAACGGTTTGCTGCTTGACTAGCCTAGGGAAATGTTAATAAAGGTAAAGTAAACTTTTTTAATGACATATGGGGCACAAAATAACTGGTGTCTTGTAAATGTTGTTTTTTTTTTTTAAATATAAAACTTCTGCTTTAGTCTTTATAAAAATGTACTGTTTCTTTTGTTTTGTTTTTGTTTTTTTCTTTTGTATTGAACTCAGTATAGACTAATACTACTTTAATGTTAAAATTTGAATTTCCTCTAGCATTTTGCTTAAAAGCAATATGCTGTTTTCTTATTTCGTGCCCTGGCATAGATAATTTTGACTTCTGATAGAATACAAGTGTGGTAAATGCCATGTTTGTACTTTATCTAACATCTTCTCTTTCAGTAGTCTTGTTTTTTATACCATGTGGTTGTTTGTGTGTCACTTTTTCATTTCTCTGCTTAACATAATTGTCTTGTGTTAAGGATCTCAAAGATTTTATGAGACAAGCTGGGGAAGTAACCTTTGCGGATGCTCATCGACCTAAATTAAATGAAGGGTGAGTATATACTGGAGGTTATGTATGCTACTTTACGTTGAGCATTTTTGAGGATTTTAAATTTGATATGGTCAGGGGGTGCAGTGGTAGTTCAGTGAGTGGTAGAATTGTTGCTTGCCATGTGGAGACCTAGGTTCGATTCCTGGTCCATATACTTAGCAAAAACAAGCAAGCAAACAAACCAACCAAACAAAAATTCAATAAATGGAGCTGCAATAATGGGATACTCACTTCGAAAGAAAATGAAATGTGACCCTTGGCATAAAGCATACAACTAAAAAAAATTTTGTTATTCTCAATGTAATGGTTCTTAACCCGGGATGATTTTGTCCCTGAGGGTGTGTTTGGTGATGTGTAGAGGCAATTTTGGTTGCAAAAACTGGTGGGGAGTGATATTACTATTTTCTAGGTAGAGACCAGGAATACTGCGTTCTCCAATTCCCAGGACTGTACCTCTCAAAGAATTACCTGGCTCAAAGTACCAGAACTGAATTTTGAGAAACCCTGTTCTGCTATTTAGTGCTATGTTAATCTACTAAGAAATAGACTTACTGGTGAAAAACACAGAAAACATAATCTGGACATCTCAGTGCATTGTATGAGACTGTAGGATGTATATAGTTTACAAATGGCTTTTTTTCCCTCCTTAGGGTAGTTGAGTTTGCCTCTTACGGTGACTTAAAGAATGCTATTGAAAAACTTTCTGGAAAGGAAATAAATGGGAGAAAAATCAAATTAATTGAAGGCAGCAAAAGGCACAGGTATTTAATGTTTTTAAGTGAAAAGTTTTGGTTAGTGGATTTGTAGAGCCCATTACTTACGTTGAGGGTTTTTTCTCCCCCCCCGCCCCCCACCCGCCTGCCCACCCCCACCAGTAGGTCAAGAAGCAGGTCCCGGTCCCGGAGCAGGAGTTCCTCTAGGTCTCGGAGCCGATCTCGTTCTCGTAGTCGCAAGTCTTACAGCCGGTCAAGGAGCCGGAGCCGGAGCCGAAGCAAGTCCCGCTCTGTTAGTAGGTCTCCTGTGCCTGAGAAGAGCCAGAAACGTGGTTCTTCGAGTAGATCTAAGTCTCCAGCATCTGATCGTCAGAGGTCCCGGTCCAGGTCAAGGTCCAGATCAGTTGACAGTGGCAATTAAACTGTAAATAACTTGCCCTGGGGACCTTTTTTTTTTTTTTAAAAAAAAAAAACAAAACAAAACAAAAACTAATTCCCAAACCATACTTGCTAAAAATTCTGGTAAGTATGTGCTTTTCTGTGGGGGTGGGATTTGGAGGGGGGTTGGGTTGGACTTGGATATCTTTGTAGATGTGGACCATCAAAGGGTTGTTGAAAACTAATTGTATTAAATGTCTTTTGATAAGCCTTCTGCTCACATTTTTGTGAATGTCTGAGGTATATAGTTTGTGTATATTGATAGAGCTCTTTTATAACTAAAGCAAATTTAATTTTTTTGTACTAGAAAAAACTTGAACATTTTAGTTTCTGGTTATTCAATATGTTAATTCAGAATTAGTTTAATGCCTCAATTAAACTAATTAATGGCTTTGGACACTTAAAAGAGCTCTAAATTTGCTTGTATATAAAGGCTTAATTTGAGTTTTCTTTGTTGGGGTTAGGGTGTCCTCCCACCCACCCTTTAAACAACATAGCTGCACAGCAAAGACAATACATTAAAGCAGCTGTTTGTTATTGATAATAAAATATTATAAAACTGCTTTTTGTCTGAAGAAAGTAATATGCTGTTCACTTCTCCCTCTCTTCTTCATTCAACACATTTACAAATCCCTTCTAGAAGTTAATTGATTTTTTTTTAAGTAGTATTGACATTTCCAGATTAATTGAAGATGGTCAATAAAAACTTAATAATTACTAAGAGTTTATAATGGTTTCTTAACGTGTCTCTCCATGTCCCTGTGCTTTCTTGGAGCCTATACTTGAGCCCTCAAATCTTGCCCTATACCTGCGTGAACTGTACATTATTTCTTTTAGGAATCTGGTTGGAGGCTGATTAGATTCTCTGGTTTTCTAATTGGGCCCAAGACTGGATACATATCAGCAACAGTGATAATACCTGCTTAAGGTCTAATTATATTGGTACATTGAAGTGCTTTAACTGTGTATTCACTGAATCTTGAACTATTTATTACATAATAACCACTATTATTATGTGATACCGTAAACTGCGTATAATCTTAGAGGAGGAAGTTCAGGAACTTTCCAAGGTGAGAGTAAGTAGATGGGGAATTTCTATTAGGACTGGTTTCATAACCCAAAAGCTATTCCACTTTGTCTTACTTTTAGGGTATTCTTTTCTGCTCTAGCCTTACATGGAGTTTGAGAAAGGCAAAATTAGAAGCCCTAGAAAAATTTAGCCCTTGGCTTTTCTTAAAATGGAGGATGGGTTAGGAGTCTCTGTTTGAAGATACATTTGAAAGGTTTTTGCTGTTCTTTGAGTAGAGGCCACTTCTGCATATCCAAGGCTGTAAAAATTGTAAAACTGATGCTTTAAAAAGCGAGCCTAATTCAAGAAGGGGTTTGTGTGGTCCACCTATTAAATGGAAGGAATAAGTTTAAGTATTTAACGGTTGAACCTAGGTTTTCCTTTGT
Organism: Myrmecophaga tridactyla; assembly: GCA_004026745.1. Taxonomy (NCBI): domain Eukaryota; kingdom Metazoa; phylum Chordata; class Mammalia; order Pilosa; family Myrmecophagidae; genus Myrmecophaga; species Myrmecophaga tridactyla. Next base: position 11,513 of record PVIY010047202.1, read on the forward strand.
GGTATCTGAAGGCTGCTCAGGTCAGCCAAAGCATTGCCTTGTGTTGGAAGTTGCTGACAAAGTAGGAAGAGTTCTTTAAATATGGTAACTGGGCAGCATGGTACACGCTTCAGTTTTAGATTTGTCATTTTGTCATTTGACTTGGTTTTCTGTTTCCACCCTCTTACCCCTAAAGAGGTTATTTTTGATGCATTCTTTAAATTTAGTTCAGTAAGGATCAGTTAAGTATAATGTATTTCAAATCCAGTCCTACCTCTTTCAAAAGTTAAATTCGTTCTACTTAACCAAATTTGTTTAGATGATACAGCTAGGTATTGGAGAGAATTTGAACAAATAAGTACATAAAGGCTTTTACTATGTAAATTGCAGGTGTTAAAACATCTTTACAGTTTCTTAACGTATTGACCAAAATGTGTGTTTCTTAAGCGTTTTCTGGTGTTTGGATTACTTTGGTGAGTTTGCCTGAAAATTTGGAAGTATCCTTTGTATCTAATTATACTAAATGATAAAATTTCTTAAGTAGGCATGGTCAGCTGTTAACGGGTTAATTGTTCACTAGTCTTCTATTTATGCTTGTTTGCATATGACCAGTGTAAGTGAAGATTTTACCTTTTACAGGAGACTTTAATTTTCACCATCACTGGCAGCATCCTATATTACTCTTGAGTTTTGGGGGGAGCTTATTTTAAGAATCACTGATCTAATGAATTGATGAAGTTGATTAGGTAACTACTATATCAGTAAAAAATTGGCTTTGGTTGTGTTTCACATTTTAAATTAGTCTTGTTTCTTGACTTTCCCTTATTAAAGCTTTTTCCTCTACCTCTGGGATTGCATTGTCCAAAAGTTTTCTTTCATTATGGCTGAGAGGAGCAAGAATTGCTCCTCTTGAGCATTCATTTTGTCTGCTTTTTTACATTGGTCTTGTATTTTGCAATGCTCTCAGGATCTTCATTCCCAATAGTGATGCCAAAGGGTAAGGAGTGGATTACAAATTTAAGTTAGAAAGGACTCCTGAAGTCTGATTCTGCAGCCCTTGAGTATTTACTCTGTGGGATGCGAAACTTGGAACAGGATCTAGGTGTTTGATTTTGGTGTAGAAAGAAAACAACCCCATTGATTGGTTCAGAAGTTGAGTGCTTATTTTTCTATCAGGCACTGATCTCTAGAAGTCTAGGGGCAAATGATAGAATTTTGTTACCTGCCTTTGTAAAACTTTGTTTGTCACTGAGGAGTCTTTTTTTTTTTTTTAAATCAGGGTCTGAGTTGGAGATTGGGCGAGTCTTCTTGGGTTGTCTCCTTTGACCTCCAGACCAAAGCTTGATAATTTTGATAGGTTTTGCTTGAAGTATCAGAGGAAGATTTATTACTCAGACAAGAGTGATCTCTGCTGTTCTCTGTAGCATGTCATTGGCTTTCTGAATTGCTTTCTGACTGGAGTCCAGGCTACTGGGTGGAGGACTAGGTTGTGCAAGAGCACACTCCTCCGCTTTTTGAGCTTCATTTCTCAGCGCTGCATCTATAGAGATAATTTTTGTTTTATCTGTAAAAGTAAAAAGGGCAAAGGGTATAGAGGGGAAAACAAGAGTTAATAAAAAGGCTACTCAGTCTGGAAAGCAGAATAGCAACTCCACGTGGGTTTGCTTATGCATATGTATTTCCTTGACCATTTTTCTGCACCTGGGTTTTTTTTTTACATGGGCAGGCATTGGGAATCGAACCCAGGTCTTTGGCATGGCAGTTGAGAATTCTGCCGTTGAGCCACCATCAATCACACTGACAAGGTTTTTAATCTTACTGAAGTTTTCAGACATGTAAAATAGAACATTATATAATGAACCTGATGTGCCCACCACACAGCTTCTATGATCAATACATGGCTTATTTATTCTATATTCCACCCATTCCTTTCCCCTTTTTGGATTATTTTAAAAGAAGATTCTACATGTAATACATCATCTGTAACTATCAATTTATAAGAACTACAAAAAAGTACGATACTGTTGTCACATCTAAAATAGCAGTAGTACCTTAAAATCGCCCTTAGGAGTTCACTCATGATTCACTCTTAAACTCTGAGGAAAGGTTTTCTTTCCCTTAATGGTATTCTAATAAAAGAACTAATGAGTAGATTTTTGCTCTAATCACGTCCAGTTCTTTTGTACACAAAGATAGAATAAGTGGATTTGTGGGGGCAAAGCTGTTACATTCTGAGACCATGGAGTGGGGGGGAGGGAGCAAGGAGGAGAGACTTTTGAAGGAAGGCTTCCAGGGAATCATGTCCTTCCTGTCTCAGCTCCATCATTTGGGTTGATTGTCTTGTTTGCCTACCTCTTTTTCCCAATAGCATTGGAGGTGAGCTGTGAAGACAGGAGGTAAGATCGATCTGCTTTCCCTATTCTCTTCTCTAGAAGGGTACAGGGTCCAAAAGAAAACACATCTGCTTGGGGCCACCTAGAATTTGTTAGCTGCAAAGAGAACTCTCTCCCCCTAAGTTTTCTGAGGTGTTCTGTGAGGGAGGTTCTTTTTGGGTCGTGAGAGCCTCAGGTTCTGTAAACATGTTATTCTAAGCCGTTCTGGATCAAAACTTCAACCTGGGAACCTGGTTGATGTTGAAGAATCTGTTAATTTTGGTGGACAGGGGAACCTCATTGGGTAACAAATTTCAGCTGCTGGGATAAGCATCGGGCTGGATTCTGACTCCACACGGCACTAGTTCTGAATCAGTTGCTAATAATGGTTCTGGAGTATGGTGTACTATTTTACTGGTTTCCTTTTGGCTGCTGGATAACCTGAGAGGGCCTTCCCAGTAGTTGTAAAGAGAATCTGCATTTGCTGCTATAAGACAATTCTGCCAGGAAAGGATGTAACTTTCTCCTAGGGTTTAAATCACAATCCCTAGGGTCTTGAAGGCACCCTCAAATTCATTGGAAATAAGGCAAATGAGATTTGGGTAGGTAAATGTTGGTTTTTAGAGTTACAAAAGTGAAAATTTACTACATAAGATTGAGTTTCCTGGATTAGAAGATACTGTTATTAGGGGTTAAAACCAGTGCACTTTGATGAAGGGACCCAAGAGATTTCTTGGAGTTCGATTATGTTTTGAAGATAATGAGTACTCTGAGGTGCCATTAGCTAGGAGTGACCAGATTGTCATAAAACAGGTTTTGTGATATTCCTTGTTTAATAGGCTCATGGTTAGTGTTCTGAGTTCTCCCTGGTCTCCCTATTTGGATAAGACCGCAAAAACTCTTTGTAGTCCTGAGGCAAGCTCCATCCATAGTTGGATTCTCTTAAGCTCGAAGACAGAAATGGAGTGTCGTTAATGGAAGTAGCCTTGGTTCTGTGAAGTCTTGTGCATACTTGCTATCTGGTATTAACGGATCTGTTACCAGGACCAGATCTGGCACATGAACAGAATGCAAACGAGTTAAATACTCACCCTTGGGAGGCTTTGTTTTCTGATAACATCGGAAGATAGCAATGAGGAGAAGCCCTTCTCCTAGCTGGAAAATCATGTAGAGGAGAGGAAAGAAGAAGAGTGGCCCAATGACTTCAGGAGGAAAAGTCACATTGAGAATGGTGGAGCAGAGTTGAACATTTTGGCATCCAGTCTCCATGCTAACAGTGCGTCTGCACCTGCCAAGGTGAAAAAAAAACCCAGAGACAAGTCATCATAGGAAGAAGGAGTGAGCTCAGTATATGTAGTGCACCATAGGTTCCAGAAAAGCCAGGCTGACCCATCTCTTAAAACAAGTCTTGTGGAGAGTGTAGTAGTTCATGTTGTGGAGTTTTTCTGAGATTTGAATAACTTGGAAAACTTTTTCTTTTTTTAATGATTACAATTTGGAGATATGTCTGGTGAGGAATGCCAGTATTATTCTCTGGCTTATGTTGTGTAGGGTAAGTATATTCCACATGCAGTAGAAGGCAGTTTGTCTGAAATGTCCAGGACTTTGTCTTGTTCCCAAATGTTTGTGAATTGGATGTCAAAGCCAAAAATGCATGATAAAAAGTTAGAAAAAAGAATTTGCCCCTCATCTTTGAAATATACTCTCTTGATTTAACTTTATATCTTGTGGATTAAGGAATGTGATGTTTACATTTAATACACATTTAATTGAATTGCAATTCAGTGTGTTACCCATGAAAAAACCTAAACCATTTGTAGCACATTTAAATTTTTTTAACTTTAAAATTATTGGATGTTACATATATACAAAGAAAAGAAAAAAAAATGATTTTCAGAGCACTTCAACAAGTAGATACAGATTTCAGAGTTTTTATGGGTTACCAGTCCACTATTTCAGATTTTTCCTTCTAGCTGCTCCAGAACACTGGAGGCTAGAAGAAATACTTTTTTCTTTTTTTGTGAAAAATAGCATATACAAAAAAGTAATAAATTTCAAAGCACAGCACAACAATTAGTGTAGAACAGATTTCAGTTTGGTATGGGTTACAATTCTACCGTTTTAGGTTTTTCTTGCTGCTTTAAGATACTGGAGAAAAATATCAATATAGTATAATTCAGCACTCATACTCATTTGTTAAACTCTACCTTCTCTATATAACTCCATCAGTCACCTTTGATCTTTCTCCTGCTCTTTAGGGGTATTTGGGCTATGCCCATTCTAAGATTTTAAAACCATTTTTTAACAGTTCAATTCAGCTTTTTTTGGGGGGGGGGGCTGTTACGAATATTTAGACTCCTAGGCAACTAAGCATTCTTTTATTATAGCTGAGGAAAGAGTATCTGAAATGTGATGCTGCTTTGTATAGATAGGGAGCTTGATGGTCCCAGTCTGTTACTTCAAATTGATTTGTTGCCCTAAAATAACATCTGTGCGTGTGTGTGAACTGGGTTAGATTACAGCAGAGGTTCACAGCTACTTCAGCTCTGAATGCCTCTAGCAGAGCTGAGCTGTCACCCGATGATGCCCTTGTCAGGATGAAAGCCTAAGCAGAAAAATGGAGAAGGGAAGAAGAGTAATATGAATACAATGACCCACAGTTGTCCCAGTGCCGTTAACTACCAGGGAGCTGAGCAGAGGAAATGGAATCTGTGGCTCTGCTAGCTGCTACTTTCTGATTAACTGATGCTGTTTGGATTAGACATTTTTGGTTTCTGAAGTTTTCTTGTGGGTCTTACCCCTTCAGTCCCCTTCTTGCTACCCCGGTATTTCTCAGCACAAAATTCCTTATTCAATCTGTACATTTTGCTACAAAGATAATTTTCCCACATCACAGATTCCTAGCTCATAACTCTCCCTTTTTCTGAGAGACCAGGACAAGACTGAGGCTAATGAAATGGTGGAATTTCAAATACTTACTTTCCGTTGAGGCAGAAGAGGGCAGAGAGAATGTAACCCAGCATGTAGCCAATAAAAGGCATCAGGGAGGAGGTGGCCAGCAAGTGCGGAGTCATGACAAACATGATGCTTTTGCCCACGTTGATGGCAGAGAGGATTGAGATGACCACAGCTAATAAAAGCATAGTGATCATCCCTCCCTGGGAATAAAGATTAAAAAATAATTAGAAGGATGGTGGGAGAGCACTGGTGGAGATTGGGCCTGGAAATCATATCAGTAAACAAAAATGGTGTTGGATATTGTGTTAGTTAGATTCAGTTGTCAACTTGGCCAGGTGAGCATACCTAGTCTTGTTGCTGCGGACATAAGCCAATGGTACGTGAACCTCATCTGTTGGTAATTACATCTGCAGTCAGCTAGCAGGCGTGTCTGCTGCAATGAGTGACGTTTGACTTAATTGGCTGGTGCTTAAATGAGAGAACTCAACGTAGTACAGCCTAAGCACCTCAGCATTCCTCATCTAAGCACTTGCAGCTCAGCCCAGGCCTTTGGAGATGCAGAAAGAAGTCACCCCGGGGAAAGTTGTTGGAACCCAGGGGCCTGGAGAGAAGACCAGCAGAGACCATCCTGTGACTTCCACGTAAGAAAGAACCTCAGTGGAAAGTTAGCTCCTTTCTTCTGAAGAACTAACAAAATAAATCCCCTTTTATTAAAAGCCAATCTGTTTCTGGTGTGTTGCATTCCGGCAGCTAGCAAACTAGAACAGATATGGAAGGAAATATGAAAAGACTTACAGTAGCACCTTTCTAAAAATTTCTCATTGACATTTAGGAAACTTCTTGAGGTCAGAGACTTGGTTGACATTTTTATTACTAAAAATTCTGAGACAAGCACAACTGCTTTTGATCTGCTCTGAGTAACAGATTTTTGCAAAGGGCTGTGGCTCTGAGGTAATGAGACTATCCAGGCCTCTAGGGTAATTATCTCTGAAGCCTGTGTATGCTCAATTATGTATGTACTGCAATTACTTCAATTTTTCCTTTGGAACTTGTTAGACATTTTTAGAACCTGTGATACTTGTATAAATATACTCATTATGGGTAGGATTTCATCTGTCTTAGAATGAATTTGACTTCTGGAAATTGCCAAAAACTGGTTTCAAGCAAAGTCAGTTAAAA
>PVIY010047203.1:0-18004 GCA_004026745.1 Myrmecophaga tridactyla
TCCATTTATATAGAATTCTAGAAAATGTAAACTAAGTTATAGGGACACAAAGTAAATCAGTGCCTGGTGATGGGGGTGGGTGACTGGAGGGGCAGGTGACAGAAGTAATGAGGAAACTCTTAGGGGTGAGATGTATAGATGCTCATTAACTTGATTGGGGTGATGGTTTCATGGGTATAGACATATGTCAAAACTTATCAAATTATACACTTTTAAAATGTGCAGTGCATGGGGGTGCGAGGATAGTTTAGTGGTAGAATTCTTGCCTGCCATGACAGAGACCCAGGTTTGATTCCCGGCCCATGCACTTCCCAAAAACAAACAAACAAACAAAAATTCAACAAATCGTGCTGCAATAATGGGATATTCACGTGGAAAAAGAATGAAATGTGACCCCCGCCATATGGCATACAAAAAAAAAGTGCAGTTCATTGTATGTCTGTTATATATTTCAATAAAGCTATTAAACAACAACAACAAAAAGCCCTCAACATAATGTCTAATGTTTGTAGTGGAAGTTTTCTCAGTTGTCTTCTGTCCCAGCTTAAAGTGCTTCTGATAGTTTCAGAACCTAAACAAACAGGGAAGTTTGTTGATCTTTGATAGAGAGTAATCATGTGCTGTCTTATATGGTTTGCTTAGTGATTCACAAACAGTAATTCAGTTCCTTCCATTAAACTACAAATTCCTTAAGGTCAAGCCTCACATCTTATGCTTTTCTTGTATTCTCCAACAGTATCCAGCCCAGTGAAAGAAAAGTTTAGCAAATACCTTTTGATAAATCAAGTGCCTTTTGGTGGCTGCCGTGGCTCAGCAGGCAGAGCTCCGACCTGCCTTGCTGGAGGTCTGGAGTTCGATCCCTGGTGCCTCCTGCCCATATGCAAATTAAAAAAAAAAAATCAAGTGCCTTTTGTTTTCCTTGACAAACCAGGGGAAAGGAACTCAAGACAGAAATTGAAAAATGATTTTTCTGTATTTTTATTCTTTTTCTTACTTGGAATAAAGCACAGAGAACATAGGAGGAAAAATCATGGCAAGAACCCACCCCAAAGCACAAACAGTATCCTTTGAGTTACTGAAATCTGAAATATAAATACAAATTTACCTATCCCAGGGTTAAATTAGAGAACTGAAGGTTGAATGCTACTGAGGACATACAAGATGAAGGATTGCCGTATCGTGGTTCATTTGCATTTCATTCTCTCACCCTCTTCATTTTCACCAATAAGGAGGTATTGGCCAGAAAAGGAAGAAGGAATTCAAGGAAGGCTTGATAACTAACAATATCCTTTAACTTAAACACCCTAAACAAGCAAGCTGTTCTGTTGTGGTTAGAACCACAATTTCTCTGCACATTCCCCAGAAAGGGTGGCAGCAGGGTCTCTACTTATTGAACTGTTCAGGAAAAGTAAAAGAAAGAAATGGAAACGAAGCTACCATGAGAACCTGGAAGACCTGCCTCTTGGGGGTGGGGTGGGGAGAGGAAAGAAAAGGGCCAATGTTACTCATTATAGTGGTGGGAAAAGCTGGTTATCTTTGATTTCCGCCGCAGGAACTCTCCACTTCCCATAGAATTGTGTCTGTTGTAGGCAAGTAAATTGCTCTGGCTTTGATTTTTGTAGATCCTGTGAGCATAGGTGATGACAAAGAACAGCCAGAAACAGTGGACGAGAACACGGGTCACCAAGCCAAACCAGCGTATCACCCTGACCTCCACAATGGTGGAGTCGGTGTCAGTGAGGGCTTGGAACATCATGCTTACAATTTCAAAGAGAGGGATCCAGATGGCATAGAGCAACAGGCCCCTGTATTTCTGGGTATACACTGAGTACAGGAGGGAGATGCTGACAATGATGGTGATTGTAGATGAAAAGATGAGAAGTTTTGAAATCCAGCAGCTGTTGTGCAGAGTCATCTTGTATTTTATGGTAGAGTTTTGGGGGCTGATCTTGATGCAACTGCTATTCTTTATGTTCTTTTCCTCAAAGATGACGTACAGGTTGGTGGAAATTATGCTAAAGACCGCAGCCAACACGCTGCCCATCTTGGCGGTCAACCCGTACCACTGCTGCTGTCTCGTGCTGAGACCTGTGGACACAAACAGCATGAGGGGGCCTTAGGGCTCCTTGTGAGGTCAGGAATCAGTAAGGTCAGGGAGACAAGGAAGAGAAAGATGGAAACCAGGAAATAACCTTGGGAAGACAGAAGACTGCTTAAAATTGATGGGGAGGGGAGGGGACGAGGGCAGCTATGGTCTGGGGCTAATGGCTGTGAGTGGATACAATAGAGCAGTGGTTCTCAGATCTGGCCATCCCATTGGTATCACTGAAAGAACCTATACCCAGCCTCCACCTCAGACCAATTAGATTTTTCAGAACTTTCTAGTGATTTTAATACGTGGCTAGTGTTTGAGAACACTGAGGTAATTTAACTGGTAGTTTAAATTCTGCTCTTACTCCTCCTAAATATTGCCTTGTGTAAATGCAACTTACTCCTGGTGGTGGAAATTGGCTGCACTTGCCCAGACCTTGAGTGCAGGTACCGCAAGGAGAGAACTCCGGGAAGCACAAAGGCTCTGCTGGGGATAGGAGTTGATGAAAACTTAGAAAGTTAGAAAAAAAAAGAAAAACTTAAAAAGTTAGGGAAACAACAAGAACTACAAAAAAAAAAAAAAAAAAAGGAAGGAAAAAGAAACAGGAGAGCAGAAATCAAGGAATTGGGAAATAAAGATAGAGGGACTTCTGATGACTTAGGTTAGTTGTGCTGACTTGCTGCTAAAAACTAAAAATGCTGGATGGAATACTTTTAAATGTCTCTTCAAAGCACAGAATTAGGGCAGTGCAACGGTGGCTCAGTGGCAGAATTCTCACCTGCCATGCCGGAGACCCAGGTTCGATTCCCAGAGCCCGCCCATACGGGGAAAAAAAAAAAAGCACCGAATTGTTTCTAGGTGGGAAATAGGAGACAAAGTCTACAGGAGTGGAGTGTAGGAACCAGGGAAGTCAGCAAGCATGAAAGCCAGTTCTGCCCAGAGGGCATTTGCAGACCTTAGCAAACTTGATTTTCATGCTGACAACCCTGCAGGATTAGGAGGAATGAAATAACAGCCCAGCGATCACCAAGGTGGTGAGTCGACTTTGAGGCCTTCTCTCTTTTAATTATAGCCCTCCAAAAGGCTATGATTTTAGGGCAAAGGTGAAACAGAAGGAAACGTGTCCCCACATCTTTCTTCCTGAAGACTCTAAGGAAAGCTGACTTGGTACCATGCTGAGCAGATGGGAGAAAACTCCCCTTGAGACACTGAAATCATAGCTGGTCTTTTTGTGTATTTGTAGCCTAAGCCACAAGTATAAAAAATAAACTTTTCAGTCATGAGTCTAGTTTAAAGTGGGCCTGAACTGGAGAGTCCCTAAAAGCTTGGCAGAAGCAAATTCAAATCTTCTCTGGAGGAGTGCACCTTTAAGCTGGTCCTCAGGGCATCACCCACAGTAATTTGTTTTCAGGAACAATATCAAAGAAGGCATTGTGAGAAAAAGCAGAAAAACAGATGGAAGAAACAGAACTGCAAAAACACCAGATTATAAAACAACTATGATTACTACATTTAAAGAAATAAAAGATAGGACGAAAATATATGTAGAAATAGGAAAGCATAGAAAATAACCCATTGAAATGTAATATGGTACAGCTGCTGGGGAAGACAATTTGGCAGTTCTTCAGGAATCTAAATATAGAATTACCACATGACCTGACAAACCCACTACTAGGTATATACCAAAAAATAAAAAATTGAAAGGAGGGACTCAAACAAATATTTGCACATTGCACCTTCATAGTGACATTATTCACAATTGCCAAAAGGTGAAGCAGCCAAAGTGTCCATGAACTGTTGAACAGATAAACAAAATGTGGTATACACATACGATGGAATATTATTCAGTTGTAAGAAGAAATGAAGTCCTGAAACACGTGACAACATGGATGAAACTTGAGGACTTTACTGAATAAAATTAGCCAGATACGAAAGGACAAATATTGTATGATCTCACTGATAGGAACTAACTATAATAAGCAAACTCTCTGAGTAAGAATCTAGAATATAGGTTACCAGAGGACAGATTGGGGGTAGAAAATAGGGAGCTGATGCTTAATTTGTACAGAATTTCTATTTAAGTTGGTTGTAAAGGTTCAGAAATGGATGATGATGATGGCAGCACATTATCATGAGTGTAATTAACAGCACTAAATTATGTATGTGGATGTGGTTGAAAGGGAAAGTTTTGGGTCATATATGTTACTAGAATGAAAGTTAGATGCTAAAACATGGGACTGTATAACACAGTGAACTCTGTTGTGGATGATGGGCTGGGATAAATAATACAAGTATAAGAATGTTCTTTCATGAATTATAGTAAATATACAACTCTAATACAAGGTGTGTTATTAACAGGATGATACTGGGGAAAAATACCTATTTAAATTATGGAATATAGTTAATAGTATTATTTTAATGTTCTTTCATCAATTGTAACAAAGGTATCATGCAAATGCAAAGTATCAACAATAGAGGGGTATATGGGAATGCTGTATTTTTTGCACGACTTTTCTGCAAAACAATAACTTCTCTAATTAAAATAATAATAATAAAAATACGTAAATACAACTGTTCACACACAAAAAATGAATCTGCTTTTAGCCCGGAAATTAATGGAATTGAAGAAAAATTTTCAAAATGGTCGCATACAGAACAAAAAAAGGCTGACCTAAGGAGGAATGCTCAGAGGTGGCCTAATTACTGAGAACTGCAAAGGATGAGCTGCAAACTCTCTCAAACGTCTCCTCATGTTCTTCTTTCCTTGGGGTCAAAGTCTTTTGGACCCAGCAGTAATCAGATAATAGCAATCTGCCTCTCTGGAATTAAAATAGAGATCCTTAGGTTAAGAAATCTGGTCACAAGTTTTGGTAATGGATGTGGTGATGGTAGTAGAACACTGAGAATGTATTTAACACCATGAATTGTAAATATTTGAAAGTGGTCAAAATGGGAAACTATATGTTGTATATATGTTACCACAATAAAAATAAAAACAAAACATAGAACCATATAACACAAATAGTGAACGCCGGTTTAAAAGTATTATGTACCTGAGAAAAGCCATGCTTTAATTCTGATTCAATCTTACGGAGGCAGAAACTTTTGATTGTATTATCTCCACAGAGATGTGACACACCCAGTTGTGGGTGTGACCTTTAGAGTAGATGGAGCTATGACTCTACCCATTCCAAGTGGGTCTTGATTAGTTTACTGGAATCCTTTAAAAGAGGAAAGATTTTGGAGTTGGAAACCACAGAGCCAACAGAAACTTCAGAGCAGAGCTGACACAGATGCCAACACTTGGAGAACAGAGACACAGATGTTTGGAGATGCTTGGAACCCAGCAGATGTTGCCATGTGGTTCCCATGACATGTTAAGTAAGCCATGGATAGAGCCAAGGGAAGCCAAGAGATGAAAGCCAGCCCTGGAGAAGCAAAGTGAGGAACACTCACAGGTACAGAGGCTGAAAGCAACAGAGCCCAGGAGCAAGGGACCAGCAGATGCCAGCCATGTGACTTGATTTTCCAGCTTACAGTGGTGTTCCAGACCCATCAGCCTTTCTTGAATCAAGGTTTTTTCTGGATGCCTTAGTTTGGACATTTTCATAGGCTTAGAACTGTAAATTTGTAACTTAATAAATTCACTTTAGAAAAGTTAACTCATTTCTGGTATATTGCATTCTGGCAGCATTTAGCAAACCAAAACATCCCTCCTCTGTCCAGAATGGCTGCTTGTTTAACACTGAGTCAAACTGCAAGTCTTTACAATGAACAATATGGACAAGAAGTTAAAAAACACGAAGATATAATAATACGGTCTGAATACACTTAATCAAAGCTCCTATATTAGAGAATGGGGCAGTATATTTGAAGAGATAAAAGCTGCGGGTAGGCACAACTGAAAAATGATACCAATCCACTAACTAATTTTTTTTTTCAATGTTCAGTTTCCTTTAATGACCCCCATCTCCCTGAAGGGCAGGTGCAGGCAGCTAGTGATGGCAAGAGATGTTCACTTGAAGATCTTTCCCTGATTGAAGGCTTTGCCCACATGCTGGAAGGCCCCCTGCCAGGAAAAGTACTCTCGGACCAGCGTCTGGGTCTCCTTGCTGCCAGGATCCAGCTTCCTCCATGTGTATGACTCACAGTCCACCTGCCAATCTGGACTCAGCGGAAAGGCAAGCTCCTGGCCTCAGAAGACCCACACTCCAGAAATGGAACTGCTGTTGTTGGTTCCAAAGAGGATGGCACTGGCAAAGGCATTCTTCCTCAGCTTGTCCAATCGCTGGGACATTCCACTGATGAGGTTGCAGCTCATGAAGGTCTGGGTGAGCTCTTCAGGGAAGCGGTACTCAGAACACCACAGGGACCAGCCATCCTTACCAAAGCACTCCCAGAAATGCGGCGGCGCCACCGTAAGAGTGTCCTCATTGGAATACTTGCGCTTAAATTCATCCAACACAAAGGTACTCTTGGGCAAGTGAGCAAAGGGATCTTTGGCCTTTGGCTCAGCGGTCAGCGCCTGCTCACATTCATCCATCTCCTCCTCAGGAGCAGGAGTAGCTGCCTTTTTCTCCTCTTTCACTCAGCCTGGGGCTTCTGCTCCTCCTCCTGTGGGGCTTTCTCTTTCCGTGGGGTGTCCTTTTTAGGCTGGCTCTCTGCAAACTTCTTAGCATCAAATTGGGCCATCTTCTCATAGAGTTTCACCTCCCCCAACAGCCCGGAACTGGGGCTGGTTAATGCAGGTGAGGAACCAGCGCTTGGTATTGGGGAAGGCCTGGCGAAAAGAAGGCTCAAGGACCTGTTTGTAGAGCCACAACAGAGTGCAGACAACCGTGATGTCAGCCAGGGTCACACGTCCACCCACCAGAAAAGTCCTTGTCTTCAAGTGAGCATCCAGCAGCCCCAGAATTCGCCTCACCTCCTCCTTTGCGTTCTCTGTGGCCTGTTTGTTGTGATGCATGATGCCCAAGGTGGGGAACACCCAAGTACTGGCTGGGGGGACTAGGTCGCTGTCAGCAAAGCTCACCCACTGCACCACCTGGGCTGCTGCCTCTGGAGTACTTCCCTGCAGCTCCTCATTGCTCACATAGTAGGTGATGGCATTGCTCTCAAACACAGAATCCATCGTCACCCTCAAATGCTGGAACCTTGCCGGCAGGAAATTTGAGAAGAAATTCGGGAGTGCGGTTGGTTTGGCCAAGTGGAAGTGGGGTGGTGCGGAGAGCACGCGGACCTGAGCCCCGCTGTACTGAGCAGCAATGAGGGCCTTGAAGGCCCTCTGGTTTTCCGGATATGTGTACAGGGTCCCAGCCGCCATGGTGATTCCGCAGAGAAACGGGGTGGGGCCCTCGGTGCTGCCACAAAGTGACCACTAACTAATTTTTAATAGGATAAATAAAAGGAAATCTACACCTAGATGCATGGTAGTGAAACTTTTGAATGCCAAATACTAAAAGAATCACTTTCTTTTTTAAAAAATTTTATTTATTTATTAAATTAAAAAAAAATTAACAAATGAACAAAACACTCTTAACATATGATCATTCCGTTCTAACATATATAATCAGTAATTCACAATATCATCACATAGTTGCATAAAAGAATATCTCTTTTTAAAAAACATTTTTATTGTGCAATATAACATACATACAAAAAAGCAATAATTTTCAAAGTGCATTTAAAAATATTTTAAATTGTGAAATATAACATCTGTCATGGTCAGGTTCATGTGTCAACTTGGCCAAGTTGTGGTACCTGTTTGTCTGGTTGGGCAAGCGCTAGCCTGCCTGTTGCAATGAGGACATTTCACAGAATTAGATCATGATCACGCCAGCTGCATCCACAGCTGATTCCATTTGTAATCAGCCAAAGGGGAGTGTCTTCTGCAATGAGTGATGCTTAATCTAATCACTGGAAGCCTTTTAAGGAGGATTCAGAAGAGACAGGCTCTCTTCCTGCTTCAGCTGGCGAGTCTCTCCTGTGGAGTTCATCCAGACCCTCCATCAGAATCATCAGCTTCACAGACTGCCCTGCTGATTTTGGACTCCGGGTTCCCACGGTCACATGAGACACTTTTATAAATTTTATATTTGTGAGCGTTTCCTGTCGATTCTGTTTCTCCAAAGAACCCTAACTAATACAACTTATATACAAGAAAGCAATGAATTTCCAAGTACATTTCAACAAGTAGTTATGGAACAGATTTCAAAGTTTGGTATGGGTTACCATTCCACATTTTCAGCTGCTCCAAAACACTGGAAGCTAAAAGAAATATCATCATAAAAAAATTAAAATAAAAATAAAGGGCGGGCCACAGTGGCTCAGCAGGCAAGAATGCTTGCCTGCCATGCCAGAGGACCCGGGTTCGATTCCTGGTGCCTGCCCATATACATAAAAAAAATAAATAAAAAGTAAAAAAATTTTAAAAATTAAAAAAAAAGAAATATCATTACAATGATTCAGCAGTCATACCCATTTTTTAAATCCTATCTTCTCTGTTATAACTCCTTCTTCTTCTCTGATCTTTCTCCCAATCTATAGGGGTCTTTGAGCTATGCCCATTCTAACTTTTTCACTTTGAAAAGGGGTGTCAACAATATAGAATAGGTAGTTAGTTCAGTGGTAGAATGCTTGCCTGCCATGGGTTTGATTCCCGGCCCATGCACTAAAAATAAATAAACAAACAAAGAAACAGTATAGAATAGAGGGATGGAATTAGTTGATATTCTTGCAGAGGCTGGACCCTCTGGGTTTCAGGACATACTTGGTCTAAGAACCCTCCAGAAGTTATAGGTTTCAGGAAAGTATAAACTTAGTACATGAAACTTTTACAGAGTCTCAAGTTAGAGCCCTACGTGTTCTTTAGGGTTAATGGAAATGATGTTAGTAGGGGCATGGCAAACCATGGCAATTAGCAATATCTAGCTGAAGCTTTCATAAGAGTAGTCTCTAGACTAGCTTCGACTCAATTTGAACTCTCTTAGGCATTAATACCTTATTTTGTCGCATTTCATTCCCCCCTTTTAGTCTGGCAGGAATTGCTGATCCCACAGTGTCAGGCCAGACTCAACCCTGGGAATCATGTCCCCCCTTGTTAGGGAGACTTTCACTAAAAGAATATCTTAAAAGCAGGCAAGGGAAAAAGATTACAGTCAAAAGACTAACATTTAGACTTCTAAAGTGTGATAGTTAGGTTCATGTGTTAAATTGGCTAAGGCATCATGTCCAGTTGTTTGGTCAAGCAAGCAGTGGCCTGATTGTTATTGTGAGAGTATTTCTTGAATTTATATCATTACTCAGTTGATTGCATTTATGGCTTATTACATCTACTATCAACAAAGGACATTGCCTTCAGCAATGAGAGAAATCTCATCCAATTAGTTGAAGGCCTTAATGGGAAAACTGATGATTTCAGCAGTCAAAAAGAAGAATTTCTATGTCTACTTCAGCAAACTAGTTTCTCTAAGAGAATTCATCAAATATTCATTGGATTCCCAACTTGTGGCCTGTCCATTAGAATTCAAATCTGCTATCGCCCCATTGCTCTGGAGTATGTGCCCCAGAGATGGCAGAGAGCCCAGGTTCTGCCCGAAGATTTGGAAAGGGTAAAGCCAAGATAAAGGTGGTCTCCCCAATGTCCTCCAAGGTTGCAACCAACACCACAACATTTGCAAAGAGCAGGGCCACTGTACAGGCCCTTGGAAGGGGTGGGACTGCCGTTTTCTAAAGGCCTAATGATAAATGACTCTCACACTTTGAGAGTTTGAGATCCAATGGCGTTTGCCCTGCAGGTTTTTGGAACTGTTTGGGCCTGGTGACTTCTGTGTTCTTTCCAATTTCTCCCTATGGAAATGGAAACATGTTCTAGTTTGCGAGCTGCCAGAATTAGATATACCAGAAATGGATGGCTTTCAAAAAGGGAAATTTAATAAGTTGCAAGTTTACATGTTCTAAGGCCATGAAAATGTCCAAATTAAAGCAAGACTATAGAAATGTCCAATTGAAGGCATCCAAGGACAGATATCTTGGTTCAAGAAGACCGATGACGTTCAAGGTTTTTCTCTCAACTAGAAAGGCACATGGCAAATATGGCAACATCTACTGGCTTTCTCTCCAAGCTTCTTGTTTCATGAAGCTCCCCTGGGGATGTTTTCCTTCTCCATCTCCAAAGGTCTCTGGCTGTATGGGCCCTAAAGCCTTTTCCATAATCGTTCCCTCTTAAAGGTCTCCAGTAAGCAACCCCACCTTGAATCTCCATGGAAATGTGGAAATGAAATGAGGATTACAGGACATGGCTTCTCTGGGGTATATAACAGATTCAAACTGGTTCAAATATATGGATATATGACTGTCCCTCCTTTATATATTAGCAGCAGATAACTTGTCTGCGTTTTACAGGTCCAGAGCCAGAGGAGAATTTTGCCTTAGGATAGACTATGCCTGTAGCTGACTTTGATGAGATTTTCTACTGTTTCTGACTTTGTATTGTATTTGTATTGTTACTGAAATGGTTTAAGGCTTTGTGATGTTGTAATAGCATGAATATATTTTGTATATGGAAAAAAATGTCTTTTTCTTGGGGTCCAGAGAGTGGAATGTGCCAGTTTGAAACTGTTGTATACCCCAGAAAAGTTATGTTCTTTGATATTATTGGGTAGGATCTTTTTGACAAAGTTGTTTCCATGGAGATGTGACTCACCCAGTTGTGGGTGGGACCTTTTGATTAGGTGGTTTCCATACAGATGTGTCTCCACCCATTCAAAGTGGGTTACTTGCTGGAGTCCTTTCAGAGGGAACCATTTTGGGAAAAAGCTTCCGAGCCCACACAGCCAGAGATCTTTGGAGACATAGAAGGAAAACTCCTCCGGAGAAGCCTTACGAAATGAGAAGACAGGAGAGAAAGCTATCAGCTGTTGCCATGTGCCTTCCCAGCTGACAGAGGTGTCTAAAAGTGAAAGACTCCAACAGATGCCAGCCATGTGCCTTCTCAGCTGATGAGGTGTTCCGGATGGCATCAGCCTTTCCTGAGTGACGATAACCTCGTGTTGGTGCCTTAATTTGAACATTTTCACAGTCTTAGAACTTATTGCAACTTAATAAATTCCCCTTTTAAAAGCTGTTTCATTTCTGGTATATTGCATTCTGGCAGCATTAGCAAAGTAGTGCTGTCTACCTGTCTACCTATCCTATTGGTTGTGGTCTCTGGAGAACCCTGACTAATACATAAAGGAAATCCAAATCCAGTGAAATTTTATTTGCAATGTGCTGAAAGAAAATAGCTGCCAACCAAGGACTCTATAACAGATAAAATATGTTTCAAAATTGAGAGCATACAGTATGATAATCTTGTCACAAAATTTAAAAACAACTAAAAGTAATTAATTTATTGTTTGGCCATATATATATATATATATATGTATAATCAGATTGAACTTTATTTTAAAAATCAAGGAATTTGTAAACAGAATATTTGGGATAGTGGGTACCTCTGAAGGGGAGGAGTCAGGGATAGGAAAGGGGCATAGAGATAAATGTGAGTTATTGTTAATCTTCAAAATACTGGGTTGAATGAGGGATTCAGAAGTGAATGAGGAATTCAGAAGTGTTTTGTAATATTAAACAAAAATGACCCAATTAGCCAAAACCATCCTGAAAAGAATAAAAAGTTTAAGGACTCACACTTTCCTATTTCAACAATTATTACAGAACTACAATAATCAAAACAGTTGTGGTACTGGCACAAAGACAGACATATATACCAATGGAATAGAATTAAGAGTTCAGAAATGAGCCCATTCATCTATGGCCAACTGTTTTTTGACAAGAGTGCCAACTCTACTCTATGGGGAGAGAAGAATCTCTTCAACAATCATGCTGGGGAAACTGGATATCCACATACAAAAGAATGGATATAGACCCCTATCTCATACCATACACAAAAATGCATCAAGACCTAAATATAACAGCTAAAATCATAAAACTCCTAGAAGAAAACATAGGGGAATATCTTCAGGACCTTTGTATTAGACATTGGATTACTAGACTTTATATCAAAAGCACAAGCAACAAAAGAAAAAAATAGATGAATTGTTCCTCATCAAAATTAAAAACTTTTGTGCATCAAAGGCCATTATGAAGAAAGTGAAAAGACAAGCTATATATAGAATGAGAGAAAATATTTGGAAACTATACACTCGAAAAGGGCTTAATATCCAGAATCTCTAAAGAATTCCTGAGTCAACAACCAAAAGGCCAATAACCCAAATAAAATATGAGCCAAGAATTTGAGTAGACATTTCTCCAAAGAATATATATACAAATGGCCACTAACCACATGGAAAGATGCTCAACATCATTAGTCATTAAGGAAATTGTGGTAGTTAGATTCAGGTGTCAGCTTGGCTAGGTGAAGGTGCCTAGTTCTATCGCTGTAGACATGAGCCAATGGCTCATCAATGGATTTCTGTCCCACATTGCCAGGAAGGTCCACACCCCTGGGAGTCATGTCCCATGTAGAGAGGGGGAGGGCAGTGAGTTTGCTTGTCATATTGGCTGAGAGAGGCCACATCTGAGCAACAAAAGAGGTTCTATGGGGGTGACTCTTAGGCCTAATTTTAAGTAAGCTTAGCCTATCCTTTGTGGGGTTAAGTTTCATATGAACAAACCCCAAGATTGGGGGCTCAGCCTGTTGCATTGGTTGTCCCCACTGCTTGTGAGAATATCAGGAATTCTCCACTTGGAGAAATTGAATTTTCCCCCTATCTCGCCATTCCCCCAAGGGGACTTTGCAAATACTTTTTTATTCACTGTTCAAATCACTCTGGGATTTATCAGGACATCACCCTGGACAAACCTACAAGATCTCATGCCCTACTCAAGGTTCCATGTACTTGTGGTGTTCAATTAAACTGTCCGTATAAGTTATATTAGGAGATGCACTAGTCAAAATAAAATTTTTTTACCAAATAAACATTTTTTGCTTTAGTCTCACACATAAGTTAAGGTTTTAAAATATGAATGACCATCTATTTTCAACACCATGCAATATTAACATTCTTTTGTTCTTCCTCACGCACAAACATTTTTAAATTTGTGCATTTAGTCACTATCATTGTATACTCCAGGCATTCCTAGGTTATACCATCTCAATCTTTATTGTCTATCTTTCCTTCTGATTTCATTTGTGCCCCCGGCCTCCACCCTTTATCCAAACGTCTCTCTTTATAAGGATATCATTCACTGGATTTAGGACCCACCCTAATCCAGTGTGTCCTCATTTTAACTTGTTTACATCTACAAAATCCCTATTTCCTAACAAGGTCACATTCACAGGTTCTGGGTAGACATGAATTTGCGGGGGGTGGGGGGTGACACTATTCAAATCAGTGCAACTTATAATAATCATCTTAATGGCCACCAGTGAGGACACAGAGAAATGTTAAGCAATTTTGTTTAAACTGTGCATTTCATCAGTGCATTTGATTTGAACTCGCATCCATTTGGTTCTAAACCAATCTCAACACTCAACCCACTTGCACCTTATTTGCCCAAGAGATTTGTGAGCTCACTGAGCCCAGAAACTCCATTCATCCTAAAGCTCATAACAGAAGGCCTTGACTAGAGCAGGTCCTTTATGAATATTGGCTACCCTTGCCACTCTCTCATCTTAGTCATCTGTCTTCAGTAACTCTTAGGACCGTCAAGTTCCTCTTGCTTTCCTTTTCTCCCTCTCCTAGCTTTTCTTCTATCTGGTCTTCCTTCTCTTTTTTTCCTATACTGCAAAGAACTTCTAAGTATGTACTTTTGATTGTTTTAGGAGAAGACAATGATCTTTAACCTAGGAAAGCAGAACAGACCAGAAAATGGAGGGAGCAAAAGATTTCAACATGATCATTGTGTTGGTTTGAAATTATGTACCCAGAAAAGCCATGTTGTAATCCTGACTCAATCTTGTGGAGGCAGCTGTTTCTTTTAATCCTAATTCAATACTGTAGTGCATTAATCTTTGATTAAGTTATCTTCATGGAGCTGTGACACACCCAATTGTGGGTAAGACATTTTGATTACATGGAGATATTATTCTACCCATTCCAGGTTTGATTAGTTTAGTGGAATGCTTTAAAAGAGGAAACATTTTGGAGAGAGACAGAAACGACAGAAGCCTCAGAGCTGACAGAAACCTCACAGCAGAGATGAGACAGTTGCAGACATGTGGAGAACAGACACAGATATTTGAAGATGCTTGGAGCCCGGCAGACTTTGCCATGAGATGGTAAGCAAGCCAGAATGTGGAGGGAGCTAAAGGAAGCCAAGAGATGAAAGCCAGCCCTGGAGAAGCAAAGTCAGGAACCCCCACAGGAACAGAGGCTGAAAGCAACGGAGCCCAGGAGCAAGGGACCAGCAGATGCCAGCCACGTGACTTCCCAGCTAACAGAGGTGTTTCTATCCATCGGCCTTTCTTGAATGAAGGTAACCTCTTGTTGGTGCCTTAATTTGGACACTTTTACTTCCTTAGAACTGTAAACTTGTAAGATATTAAATTCCCCCTTTTTAAAGCCCTTCCAGTCTGGTATATTACATTCTGGCAGCTTGCAAACTAAGTCAGTCATTAAACTTATTTTGTTTGAGCAAGACAATCTTTTAAAGGAATCTGAATTAAAATATTTTCAGGCTACTTTCCTGTTAAAATAACTTTACAAATATACTACACACACATACACACATGTACACTTTTGAGGATTATACTGAGATGCAATAAAACTATATAAAAAGGACTGTAAAGGAATGATGACCTCAGGATTCTGCATGATGGTCACCTTAAGTCGGGGGAGGCAGTGAAATGGATTGGTGGACCATACAGTCAGATGTGAATTACTGACAAATCTTAGTTTTTATTTTGGATGGAGGATTGAGTGTGTCTATTATCTTATTAAAAGTGACTGATATTTGAAAAGTAAGTAAAGGAAAGCCATGCATGAACCAATGAGGAATATGTCATGAACCAAGGATTATGATTAATTTAATTGTAAGCATAAGAGGTACAGTTAAAAATACTAAAATAAAACCAGGATAATAATAGCATTTACCTCATAAAGTTGCTGTGAGGTTTAAATGAGTTAATATATTTCAAAACTCAGAACAGTAACTGGCACATAGTAAGCACTGTATTTGTAAGTATTTTTACTATACTCATTTTTACTTTCTGTCAAGGGTAACTTACTATTTATTATGAATGTAAAACAACTATTTATTTAGCTGTGTTGTAGCAGACACCATTAGCTTCCTCTCCAATATTCATTTCTTCCATTTTGGCTAACAAAAGTCGGCTTTCATTCAGGATGCAACAAACCTAGATCCAGGCAAAATATTTGCTCTTCTAGCACCTTTCTATCAAGGGTGTCCATGGGACACAGTTAGCAAATGACACACAAGCCAAAAGTTCTAGAAGGGCTTCAGATTTTCCTGATTAAAGAGAATGATATGGCTGATGTCACCTTTACTTCTTCCCTTTCTTTATCTTGAATGAGGTTGTGAAGCCTGGAGCCCAGGCAGCCATCTTATTACTGCAAAGGCATGAAGATAAAGGCAAATATGCTAGGATTTCAACAATGGAAGAGAGAAAGAGTCTTATTTTACTTTTTGCATTTCATTGTTTACCTATGAGGTTGAGTATTCCTCTAAGTACTGATATGTGATTTAAAAAATTATGCCTACTTTCTTCTACAGAGCCTTCCTTTTGGACACCTTCCCTGTTGACTGTGCTGGAGTCCACTTCACCCAGTCTGGCACTGAGGAGTCTCAGCCCCACCTCAGAGATCCAGCCAGAGGGAGAGGAAGGGCTGCATCCTCCAGCAGGCACCCAAACTCACCTTTCCCATCCCATAATGACTCACATTGTCCGAGAAAAGTCTTGCAGTTCAGTTCCTAAGAGCCTGGTGCTTTCACACTGAAAATGGAGCTTTGTCCCCATAGGATCTGCCAGGGAGGCTGCTCAACTCTTGGATATCTTGTCCATTTGCAAGCAGATTTATTTGGAGAAAACAAAAAACCCACAGCACAAAGGATGGGGATTTTACATCTCAAGACATCTCCCGAGGGGAAGAGAGTAGAGAAATGGGAAAGAACAGTGTTGGATACAACTCTTTGGAAGAAGAGTAGACATAAAGAGGGCAAACCCTCTTATTGAGGGTTTGAACCATCAAACTGCCTTCCAGAGTAGTTGTACCATTTTACATTCCCACCTACTAGAAGTTCCTGGTTTCAAGAAGAAGCACACTTTTACCAAGGTACATGGAATTTATCATGAAAGTAAAATGACTTCCTACATGATGGGAGAAATTTTTTTTGGAAATCACATAGCTGGTAATGGATTAACATCCAGAATATATAAAGAAATCCCTCAGCTTACAAGAAGAGGATAAACAACTCAAGTAAAAAGGGACAAAAGATTTTGAAAGACATCTCTATAAAGAAAATACACTAATGGTCAGAGAACACATGGTAGGATGCTCAATATCATTTGCTGTCAAGAATATCCAGTCTTCAAATCAGATATTCTTTTCCCCTTGGAGTAAAGAGAGGAACTATGCAGAGAAGGAATTGAATTTTTCCAATACCAGAATTCAGGTGAACTCTAAGAATGTGTGCTTAATGACAAGGAGGAGCAAGAAAAGTGGTCTAAAATAGAAGAAATGCTATCTGTCAACATAACTGCAGGAAAGACACGTTGACCATCACGTCATTGGTAATCTTCTCTCAAAAAGAATCTGGTAATGGAAAAACTAGGAATTCTTTATAATCATTTAAATGTAACTAAGTTGGATTTCAGTGCTAATACAGAAAAGTTATGTAATGGTGTGAATTCAGGCACAAATTAATTGAATTCAGAAGTATAGCCTGTGATTTTATAAAAAGATAATTGCATAAACATGGCTCATATCCTCAATTTTGTAGCATCACAAAGTCTTCAAAATTGATGACATACCTCTGTATTTGTCATGTTATAAAATGAAGATCCCTGTGGATGCAGAATAACATCTTAAGTATCTAACAAGGATAAAATTTTAATTGGAAGCTGTCAATGAATTATTTGTCTAGAAGTAATAGTTATATGAATGCATTTTTATGGATAAACCTTTTGTGGTCTCTCCTCTACTTCAGAGGCAGAGTTCCTATATTAAAGAGACAGGCATTACATATAGTGAATTGCCAGATGATTTTACTCACACATCTAGAGTGAATCAACAGGTCTTAACACCTGGTAGAAAGAAACCATACCACAACAATCTCATTGGAAAAGCCTTCAGTGACCATTCATCTGTTAGTAAACAAAAGCAAATATGCACAAGAAATAAATCATCTGAATGTCATCAAATTAGTAAATCTTTTATTCAAAAATATGGCCTTACACATTACAATGAATCTGACACCGGAGAGAAACCATATGAATGCCGTATATGTAGAAAGCCTTCACTCTGTATTCTTCTGAAAGACAACATGAGAGAACTCAAACTGGGGAGAAAAGATATGAATTTCACATATGTGGAAAAGCCATCACCCATTGTTCTATGTTTGGTCAATGTTTGAGAGGAGTCACACTGAAGAGAAACCATATGAATGCCATCTATGTGGGAAAGTCTTCCCTCATTTTTGTTAACTTTGAGCACATGAGAGAACTCACACTGGAGAGAAACTGCATGAATGCCACCTGTGCTGGTTTGAACAGAAGTATGCCCCCTAAGAAAAGCCATGTTTTGATATAAAACCCATTCCTTAAAGGTAGAATAATCTGTATTCAATACTGTATGTTTGAAACTGTAATGAGATCATCTCCCTGGTTGATGTGATTTAGTCAAGAGTGGTTGTTAAACTGGATTAGGTGACGACATGTCTCCACCCATTTAAGTG
>PVIY010047204.1:0-17412 GCA_004026745.1 Myrmecophaga tridactyla
CATGGGGAGGGGGGTGGGCACCGGGAGCTGGGCTCCTCTCCGCAACGCAGCATCCTGAGGGGCCCAGGGGCCCGTCGGTCCGTTCGCAGGTGCAGCTTTCTGCGGGAGCCTCTGTCCGCCCGGCAGGACTGCTCATGCTTCTCCTAAAAGCACCAGGGCGCCGACTCCAAGCACAAAGGCAGAGGGCGCTGAAATGATGGCAGCACGTATCCTTATCCCAGGGAATGACCTGGCGATGCGTCGCTCAGGGAGGTAAAATGCTGCCATATTCCTTTTACCATTCTCTTCTGAAGTCGAAGAAAATCCAGGAATTGGTATAGAATCTCCCATTAAATAATTATTGTTCCATTCAACCTTCACAGATGTACTGAATTACTTCCCATGCCCCTAGGAGCTTTCCCGGTGAAATGCTCTGTCCTTCGACCTGATGAACATGTAATTCAGGACGTCATTACTCATCATTTCCCAGGATGAATTTTCCCTAAAAGGATGAATTTACCCCTGCAGAGGCTGTAAAACGATGTACCCACCGGAAATGCGTGAGGAGCCACCCGGAATCTTTCTTGTAAACTTCTGGGGAAACAGAGGTTTGGAGGAATTATTTGAATCACAGTGAGCACCCATCATTTGCTGGGGGTAGTTGGCGGTGTTTAGTAACCTAACAAGGTTTATAGGTCGCTGACTCTTTAATGTACCTTTTTCAAGGCATATGTCCTTTCCAGAAGGTAGAGAAAGCGCGTCCTTAATCACGGTCTAAGGACTTAGGAGCAGCATGAAGCCGCTTCCTCTCTGCTCATGCAGTTGCAGCCGGGCTCTGGGTTTTTCCGTGTACCTGAGGGAAGGACACCCACTCAATCACATTCGTGTTTGGTGCATTTGATTTTTCTTTTCCTCGTAGAAACGAGCCGCTATTCACCCTGAGACTAGACCACACAGCAGCAAAAGCCACAAAGACAGACAACCTTGGAATCAGCCCGGCCTCCCCGATTTCCCCTCAGTCCTTGGGAGCGCTGAGCCTCGACCTGCTCGTTGCGGTTCCAGATTCAGAGGCCGTAAGGCCAAGCCCCGCCCCCGTTCACCTGCTGTCGTGACAGATAACCTGGTTTCAGTAACATGCATCCGTAATGCTGCTAGTTTGAGGTTTTTAACTACCTATCATACTTTTGCGTTTCTAGCATAAATGCAAAGATTTCAATATCTCTGACCAGAACCAAGAGGATGGACAGAAACTTAGACCAAGTACCTGGAAATAATCCCAGCCATCCCTGTGTGGGTATTGTGGGATGAACTGGGCGTCCTCATGGACCTGCCCAGGACTGCTTTTGTGGCCAGTGCACACAGACCCCGCTGGCTCCCCGAGATAGCGTCACAAAAGGCTGGCTCTGGCCTGAAATTGGGCCGGAATCCAGGGTGCAAATCGCGGTCAGCTTTTTTCCCCTGCACCCTCAGCCTCTCACCTGCCTTTCCTGAGAGCCCTCCCCCAACAAGCGGCTGGAGGAACCCTTGCTCAGGCTCTGTGTCTGGGGAGACCAGCCCAAGACATGAGATGGATACTGCAGGCTATGATTTAAAAATAACTTTAGGCCGCATGGTGATTCTACACTCTCAGCCTTAAAAAGCTTAAGAAACATAAAAAAAAATGCAAACATGTACATATGCTAATATTTACGTCATCATTTCACTGATGTGTTCAAGTTTCTCCCCCCCAGCCCATGAGTTGTAAAATGTCTGTCTCCAGGGCATGGTTTCCATGGTGACCCTGTAGAACGGGTCCACCTGATGAACTGCGTAAGACCCTATGAAGAAGGGAGTTTAAAGCCACTCTCGATAGCCGTGGGCTGTCCCCGTAGTGTGTGGTGGACACAGGGTGGTAGCTGTGTGTGTGTGTGCCTCCTCGGCACGTGGAGTACCCGAGCACGAGGCAGATTTGTACTGCACATCCCCCTCCTTCGGGGCTCAGCCGGGCATGGGCTCTCCTGGCCGCCTTCCCTCCCCTCAGCCGCTCCCCAGCCCCAGCGGGGCCCTGCAGAGCTCCCCAAAGTCAGGCCCACCCGTGTGTCCATCGCCCCTTAGACCTAGTGCCTGGCACACAGTAGGCGCCAGTTAGTGTATCGGGGGTGGGAGGAGGGGGAGGGGGGAGGGGAGGGGGAAGGGGGAGGGATGGAAGGAGGGGTGGACAGAAGGAAGGAAAGGAGTTGGATCTAAGCATGCAAAGTGAGTACATTTTTCCTTGATCCAGTGAATCTTTGAGGCTGCATCCTTGCTCCTACACCACATGTCCCAAAGATCACACTTCAGCACTGATGTCGGTGCCACAAAGAAGAGAAACTGCAATAACAAGACGGGATCCAGACCCTACGCTCTTTATTCTCACCCTCCATTCTTATTTTTGTGGCCTGGCTTTCCAGTCATCTGACCTGCTCCCTGTCACATTCTTCAGTCACAAAAATCCCAAGAGAGAAGCCTGGTGAGAGTCAATGTATTTGCGTCACCTTGAGTGCCCTGTTCACAGCATGCCTCGTCCTCACAAAGCGACAGGGCCAGGGCCTGGCCATGGGCCTGGCCTCGCGCGCTGCGTCCGGGCGTCACCTTCATGCTGTCCTTGCCGAAGGTCGTCTGAACTAGATCACGAGGAAAATCCACCCAGACCTTCACAGATAACTGGCTGGTACTAATCAAGTGTCCAGGTGACGAAGGAGCGAGAGGGGCTGAGAGGCTGTCCCAGCCTGGGGACACTCAGTCCCAATAACTAAACGCGGCTGGGTCCTGGAACAGAAAAAGCATAAGCAGGACATTGGAGACATTTGAACGAATCTCTAGATTAGCAAATTTCATCTAATCTTCCTCGTTTCCTGACTCTGATCCTGACACTAGGGTTATGTAAGATGGCAACGTTTGGGAAGCTGCAGGAAGGTTACATGGGAATTCTTTGAGCCGGTTTGCAACATTTTTATAACTCTGGACTCGTTTCAAATGAGCAGTTAAAATGACTTAAATTTCGAATGGCTAAAGACTGGATTTCAGTGCCTCTCTG
Organism: Myrmecophaga tridactyla; assembly: GCA_004026745.1. NCBI lineage: Eukaryota > Metazoa > Chordata > Mammalia > Pilosa > Myrmecophagidae > Myrmecophaga > Myrmecophaga tridactyla. The sequence goes on from PVIY010047204.1 coordinate 3,035, forward strand.
TGAGCCGTTGGTGAATTTCTGAGAAAATGGAAATGACTGCAAAGTTGCTTTCATGTGCCTTAGACCAGTGTGTAACTGGAGCACCTGGGGATTCTAACTGGGAGACACGGGGAGAGATGGTGAAGGCCATGGGGCTGAGCCGCCGCCTGGACAGGCGTTTCAGATGGAGCAGAGCTGGCGGAAGGCCCACCTCAGCCACGGGGGCTGCTGGAAGGAAAGGCGGGATTTCCCAGGGGGCCGAGGGTGACCCCCGGGGTGTCACTCTTGCCTTGGAGTCTCCTGATCACACGGGCAGGTGTAAAGTTCTGCTGCAGAGAAGTGACCCGGGAGCACACGGCCTCCCTGTGGGCTGCGGCCACCTTTGCACAGTGGACGGGCTGGGCAGAGTGGCCTCCGTGTGCGCCCTGGAGTGGCTGAGCTCACGCCTCCCTCCTCCCTCACACCCAGAGCCTGGAGGCCTGGGGAGCTGGCGCTGGCCGCCACCTCCCTGACATTTTTTATTGTGAAATATAACATATATGCAGAAAAATGATAGATTCCAAAGAACATTTTAACAAGTAGTTATAGAACAAACTTCAAAGTAAGGTGACAGTTCTACAGTTTCAGGTATTTCCTTCTAGCTGCTCTAGTATACTGGAGATGAAAAGAAATATCAATATGATGATTCTGTCGTCACAATCATTTATCTTCTCTGTTACAACTCCTCCTTCTCCTTTGATCCTTCTCCCAAACTTTAGGGACAGTGGGCAATGGCCATTCTAACTTCTTGTTGAAAAGGGGCGTCATCATTATGGGGTAGAAGGATGCAACTGGTTGATTGCAGCATATACATTTTGAAATGAAAGGTGGGAGAGAAAATTACGTATAATGCATTGGCGCATGGAGCACAGGACAGCAACGTGTCCAGCAACGTCTGTGGAACAGCGTCGGCTGTGCCTGGGGATCACTGCTAGTGACAGCTCCCAGTCTACCTGCCTACTGCAGGCTGAGCATAACGGCGTGACCAGAACCCTCTCACGCCTGACGTTTGAAAATAGAGAAGAGCAGCGAGGGGCCCTGCTTCAGTTTGTGAAGCTGCTGGAATGCCACATACCAGAAATGGAATGGCTTTCAAAAAGAGAATTTCTTAAGTTGCAAGTTTACAGTTCAAAGGCCGTGAAAATGTCCAAGGCACCAACCAGAGTTTCCCGTCACTCAAGAGAAGCTGACGCTGTCGGGAACCCCTCTGTCAGCCGCGAAGGCCTTTCGCTGGTGGCTGCCGGGGTCTTTGGCTTCTGGACACGTCTGTCAGCTGGGAGCACATGGTGACATCTGCTAGCTTTCTCTCCAGGCTTCTTCAAAGGGCTTCCCCAGGGGCATTTTCTTTCATCTCCAAAGGTCTCTGGTTGCATAAGCTCTGAAGCTTTTTACCAAGCAGTTCCCTCTTAAAGGGCTCCAGTAAGCAACATCCGACCCCCGCCCCCTTGAATGGGTGGAGACATATCTCTGTGGAAACCATCTAATCAAAAGTTCCCAACCACAATTGGGCGAGTCACATCTCCATGGAAACAATAAAAAGAAAGCTCCCAGCCACCAATACTCAGTGAGGATTAAAGGTCATGGCTTTTCTGGGGTCCACGCAGTTTTAAACTGGCACAGTCCTCTTTCTGGGTCTTGACCCCTCTTTTGTCTACCCTTCACTTTGGAAACCATGAGAACATTCTCTGGCATGTTTTCTCTCACTTCACACAGAGAATGTGACAACCCATTTCACAGATGGGAATCTTGAGTCTCCTGGAGACCACGGCTGAGACCTGACCCCTCTCCCAACATTGCGTGCTGTGGACCTGCACTCAGTCCTGTCTCCTGGACGAGGGCTTGTTCAGATCGCCAGGCCCAGGCATGGATTGCCTCTCCTTGCTGTCACATTTGCGTGCGTTTGAGTTACCTCCCTTTTATTCATGAAAGCCACTAAATACAAGTTTGCCTTAAAAACCCCTGTTCATCCCACTAAAACAGCACCTCAAACTAAATGCACAGTGCCTTTTGCCCTCTAAATTATTCTCTTAAGAACCCAATGGCCCTGTTGGAGATGGAAGTGATTCTAAAGTGTGTTTTTCTAATCTTGGAGGTCACACCACTAGAGCTGCCATGCAGACCTGAGCACACGTGTCTCATGCACGCCAGCACACACAGGCTTTGAGAGCACACTCATGCTTCAGGACTCCAGAATCATCTAGTGTCTGAGCCGACAAGTCCCATCATGTCCATCCAGCTCCTCGGGCAGCCTCAGGCCCGTGTGCGCTGACGGCTCAGTGATGCTGGGCCTCTGCCCTCCTGCAGGTGCGCCCAGACCCGGCTGATGTGTTTCTAGCTGCAGATTCCAGACACTCCCTCAACCCCTCACCCAGCCACCCACCACCCGGACCCTCAGGATCAGCTTTCCAGAATGAGCTCCTGAGAATCCGTGAAGCACGAGGCTCCGCAGGTGACTGTCCGGTGACTGGAGCACCCCACGCCAGAGGGAAATCTGTCCCACATCTCACCCTCCTCTGCCTCTCTCTCTTATGCCCCAGAGGCTGCCATGGCCCTCCAGCATCACCGAGCTCCAGAAACAGCCCTGCAAAGCTTCCTGCCAGAATTCCCGTCGGAAGAGAAAAATAAGGCTAAATGGCATAAGCCACTGTTGGTTCAGTTTTCTGCCACTTAAATCAGAAAGATAAAGTCATTAATACTAATTAATTGATACTAATTAATAGTAATTAGCTAATCTACCCAGCTCATTTTTTGAGTCCAGAGACGAGCTCACAAGGTGCCAGGGCCCAGTGGCTCTGGTTGGAGATTCGGAACATGGTGTGTGGGGGCAAGGCAGCCAGGAAAGCCACAGTTCTGGCACCTGGCCCCATGAAGAATCCCAAAAGAAAGTGCAGATGTGGGGGCCAGGGTGGTTCAGTGGTAGAATTCTTGCCTGCCATGCAGGAGACCCTGGGTCGATTCCAAGAAATTGTAGAAACATCTAATCAGTTCTTTTTCAGACCCTAAATATTCTGCTTCATAAACCATTCAAACCAGCTGCCTGCAGTGTCTGCTCGGGCAGCCCATGCAACTCTAGATTAACCTGATAAAATGAATGGCTATTTTTTAAACACTGCCACAGTTTTCAAAGCTCCTTCTTCTAATTATTCTTCTTATGAAAGAAAATGCTCACATATGGAAAAAAAAAAAACATGTTTTCTCTATTAGATGACACTGCCTTCCCCACAGTCCCCTAAAAGTTGGGGGAAGCTCAAAGCTGGTGGAGGGTGGAGGGTGGATGGAGAAATTAGAGGGAGTCTTTGGTCTAAGGCGTGTTTCTTCCAGAGTCAGCTTCAGGGGAGGCAGCAAGGGCAGGAGGGGTCCGAGTTCTCAGGAAGGGGCTGGAAGGAGCAGGGGGAGGACACAAAGCAGTGAGCCCTCTATGCAGAGCTGCTCCGAGGGGGTGGGTCACGAACCTGGGAAATTAAATGGAACACGGATGACAAAGCCCCACCCTTTAAGATAACCTGCAAGATTCGAAAAGAACATTTTTCACATTGTAAAAGCTTTGTGGAAACTCTTTGAATCTTGACACCTTCATCTATAAAAGGGAAAGGAACAAGTGGGCTATAGAGTCTCTGAGCTCTGAGGTCTTGGAAACCTATGATTCATCTTCCCAAGACAATTCTGGCCAGAGTTTTTCAAGTTAAACCCATCCCTTTCCCTCCAGCCATCCTCCAGTCTGAAAAGATATTACATGAGTTTGGAAAGGAAAGTCTCCCATCATCCCCCAAGAGAATGAGTGCATTTTCTTCTCACCCAGTCACCCAGCCTCAAAACTCAACAGCTTCACCAACTCACTCTGCAACGTTTTCAAGCATGTGCCATGTATCAGCCCCATGGTTGCATTCGGGGGGCAATGAGAAATCATCCTTCATTTGCCTTCATGTTCCTCACAGCTTAGCCCAAGCCAATGGTCTTTCCAAGCCCTACCCCAAAATGGGGTTGAAGAAATGGATGGAGGATTCTCATAGCTTTGTGGACAAATCCTCGCTTTGTCCACACCTGGCTGTTGGTGGCCTTGGGGAGCATGCTCTTGCCCCTTCATGCACACTCTTGCACGTTCTTGTACACTTTTCCATGTTCTTGCACGCTCTTGCTATTTCTCCGGCTGGGTGGCTCTGCCCTCACCCTGCCGCCCACAGTGGGGGCACCACCTGTTCCAAGTGTTTCCTCGCTGAGCAGTAACGACAGTTGGTCGAAGGGTCCAGAGACTTTCTCCAGAGCCTGCAGAGGCGGGAAGGGCCATGGTGATGATGGAATTGTTTTCGGCACCCCTGGCCCCTCCTTCTCCTGGACTCTCAAGAAGAAGATGCCCGCTCTCTGACCGGTGCTTTTCTCAGTCCCCAGCATGTAGGCTTCACTACCTGTTTTTTGTTTCCTGCTGACATCCTCTCCCTTTAAATCTCCTCCCCAGCCATGGCCTGGGAGCCCCCACCACCTGGCAAGTAACCCAGCTCCATACCCTGGTCGTGCCCCATGACGGCGAGTCTTACGGCTTCAGGGACCACTGGGTGGCACAGGCTCCCTCCCAGGGGACCCCTGGGCTCGTGGGTGTCCCTGGAGGAAATGCTGAGCTCTGCACCCTTGGACTCAGGTTGGGGGCAAGGTAGGCAACGGAGTTTCCTCTCCGGGCTGCAGCTCCTTTTCTCTAAGGTATCCAAAGCAATCAGCCACAACAACGCCCAAGAAAGAAGACCCACAGAGCTCTGAGATGTCCCCAGCTAACTCTGTGGGCTTTGTAAATGTCCTCCGAGTGTGAAACGAGGCTGTCTGTAGACGACAGATGCAGAGACAAGAAGGGAAGAACAGAGCCTTGTACAGGCCATGGAAACAGCCAGTCCAATTCCATCTGCCATGCCACGGCACCTAAAGTGAGTCAGTCAGAGCCGTTTTTATCCCCAAACCACATTCCAGTAAATAAATAAAAGACGTGTGTTTTATTCCTTTGGTGAGATCCTGCAGCGGTCACAGTAACTAAGCCATGTTTGCTGACTCATGTTCTCAAGCAGTCCATGGCAGAGGCAGTGGAGGAGGTGGTGGGACCCTGCAGTAAGCTGCAAGGGAGGCCTCTGTCAGGGACCCCAAGCACAGGCCACGATGGAGGTGAGAGTGGAATGCAGATGCCCGGGAGCCGATCTGAGGAATTGGGGTCCATTTTGATATGGGTAAAATATTACAGGAAATATGAGGTTAGAAAAGCTGCATGGTCACAGCTCTGCTTGGTGAGGATTGATCCGGTTTTGATGTACACAATGGAACTGAGAGGGAAGCAACTGGAAACAGAGAGACTGGGTTGGCACAGTCCATGTGAGAGGACAGGGAAGTTTTAGGAAGATGGGAATGAGATGGAGCCAAGGAGGCAGGGATAAAAATAATTTGGATGTATAATTCAGAGCTCTCAAAATTTGACTAGTTATAAGGAATGAAAAAAAACTGTCCCCAGACAACTTTTGAGCCCAGGGTAGATGGGGGTTATAGTGATTTAAGGACTAGGTAAGTAAGGAAATAATAAGTTTTTAGAGGATAGGGCAAAGGGAGGGAAAATGATAAGTGTTTTATCAGGCTAGTAAAATCTCCACAGATTTCGGACAAATAAAAGGTCTGAAAGTTAACTCAGAACAGATCAATGCCCTAAATATAAGATCCAGAACCATAAAATCCTCAAAGGAAATGTAGAGAAACCTCGTCAAGACGTAGTGATAGTTTGGTAGTTTCCTAGACCTTACACCCAAAGCGCAAGCAATAAAAGAAAAGATAGATAAATGGGACCCCTCAAATTTGAATACTTCTGGGTTTCAGAGGAATTTATCCAAAGGGTGAAAAGGTAGCTGACTCAATGGAAGAAAATAGCTGGAAACCACATATCTGATAAGGATTTGATAATAAAAATATACAAAGAAATCCTACAATTCAACAATGAAAAAGAAATACTCCAATTTTAAAATGGGCAAAAGACATGAACAGACACTTCTCAGAAGAGGAAATACAAATGGCTAAAAATCACAAGAAAAGATGTTTGTCTTCACTGGCTTTTAGGAAAATGCAGATCAACACTACAAGGAGGGCCGGCCATGGTGGCTCAGCAGGCAAGAATGCTCGCCTGCCATGCCAGAGGACTCGGGTTCGATTCCTGGTGCCTGCGCACGTAAAAAAAAAAAAAAAAAAAAACACCACAGGGAGATCTCGTCTCACACCTCTGAAACCCTTGTTCACTGCTGGTGGGATTGTGACATGGTGCAGCTGCTGTGGAAGGTGGCTTGGGGATTCCTCAGGAGGCTGAGTCCAGAGCTGCCTTACGACCCGGCAGTCCCACTACTCGGTGTGTACCCAGAAGAGCTGAAAGCAGGGCTGCAAGCAGATATTTTCACACTGATTTTCATAGCGGCATTATTCACTATTGCCAAAAGATGGAAAGAACCCTAGTCCATCAACCGATGAATGGATATGCAAAAGGTGGTATATACATACAATGGAATACGTAAGCAGGCGGTATATACATACAATGGAATACGTAAGCAGTGAGAAGAAATGAAGTCCTGAAGCATTTGACAACGTGCATGAACCTTGAGGACATAATGCTGAGTGAAATAAGTCAGACCCCAAAGGAAAAATATTGTCTGACCTCACTAATATGAACTAATTTTACTGCATAAATTCATGGACATAGAATCTAGAATATAGGTCACCAGGAGACAGAATGAGACTAGAGAATGGGGCGCAGTTGCTTAAGATGTGCAGAACTTTGAAGTGGGTTGAATTTAAATGAGTGGAAATGCGCAGAGGTGACAGTAGCGCATTGTCACAAGTGTAACTAACAGTGCTGGACTGGGTGTGAGTGTGGTTGAGAAGTCACACGTGTACAGCACAGCATGTGGTGGGTGATAACTGTGAGTACAGTGCAGATGTAAAATAATTCCCTCCACGAACTAGAATAAATGCATGAAAACACTGCGAGAAGTCAATAACAGGGTGGCATCTGGGGGACGTGCAAGCCATGAGCCACAGTTGACACTAACATCTCACAGTCTTTCATCGACAGCCACAATGGGGCATGGCAATGATAGGACCAGCGATGGGGGTAAAGTGTCGGAGGTTTTGGATTTTCTCTCTCTTTTCTTTTTGGAGTAATGAAAATGTTCAGAAATTGATTGTGATGATATGTGATGAAATTTTGAGCCACTGATTGCATACTTTGGATGTTATTGTATGCTGTGTGAATATATCCCAATAAAGTTACATTAAAGGGAAAAAAATGCATGCAATTCAGTTCTTTATTATTTTAAAAAAGTCGGAAGACAAACCCAAAGAAATCCAAAAGTAAATATGCTTTTGTATGAGAGAAAGGACCCACAAAAGACTAATGGAAGGACGCACAATAACAAGTTACATTATTTTATTCAGTAAACAATTATGAAATTTACTTCAAATGCACAGATGATGCCTGAGAGACTTTTCAGATGGCTGCATTTAAATTAGAACAGTTCTGCTTAACGTACGCAGCCATGCCAGGTGTCATTTAAAAAGAAAAGGGGGAAGAAAAAGAAAAGGGAGAAAACAAAAGACTTGATTTTGCTCTCTGCTCTGCCGGGGCTTCAGTAGTTAATTAAAATAAACAAATCTTAAGAAGGGTCCTTAGTGACATGCCCAAAATTAATTAGTGAAAATCTTTAAAAGTGAAGGACATCCACTCTTTCATGAGACTAATCACAGGCGTCCGCCTGGGGCTTCGGGGAAGCAGAGCTTGAGCTTGCACAAGGCTTTGGGGCCCACTGGTTACAGCCAAATGAGGTTCACAGCGGCTTTCTCTTCTCCTCTCGGTGCGTGCCTTTTCTCAGGGCGCCTTGCGCCGAAGAGACACAAGTTCACGGGCATCAGCTCCCTGACGGTGGCCGGCCACGCCCCCAGGCTCCTTCCTGCCCAGACTGGGGGACCCACCTTCCAACGTCCACGAACACGCAGTCACCCACAAGGGCTCTTCTTGTTTCATTCACCACCCCAGGAGGTCCCGATGCCTCTTAGTCGCACGGCACGTTTGCTGAATACTTACGAAAAGGAAAGTCAAAAGCTGCAAAATAAGGTGAAAAGCCTCCTATGCTGCATGTAAAGATTATCGCATCCCTGTGTGATGGTCAGCTACGGGTCAGACGCCTCGCCAGCCGCCCGCTGCCCAGCGCCAGGTCCCTCCCGCACACCGAGGCGCAGCGCTGGCCTCCGACGTGGCCGACTGGAAGCCGCATGAAGAGCGCCGAGCTCATCTCCCGAGCCGGCGGGGCTCCCGGTTCCTCAGTGCAGTGTTTTCAACGTGAAGGCTTGATCCAAAAAGTGAAAACACAGTTCAGCCTCTCACTATCCACAAAGAAAAGACACTGGCTTAGAGACTACATAGTCTCATAGCAAAATCCAAACAAGCTAAAAATTAATGGAAATCCGTCATCTCGCTAATTCTCCCTTACAAATGAATCCTTTGGAGACCTGACTGTATCATTTCATCAGCATTAAATTTTTCAACATGATTTCTTTCAGCTTCATTTGTCTAAAATCAAGAGTCTCACCAAAACAAAGAATTGAATATTTAATAAATGGGTATCAAAAAAAAAAAACAAAACATGTCTGCAGAAAAGTAATTAAGATACACTATACGGGACAGATGAAATCGGGGCAATCCATCTTTGGTTGTCTTTTCTTTCCCCATTCCCAGTGCTGTGCTGACAGCGATGCAGCCATAAGCAGAATTTGGTTGGAGCCTGTCACTGTGCGTTTTGAGGCAATCTCAGCTGTCCATGGGTGTTGTATCTGCTAATCTCAAGTGGAAAGCAGCAGTTCTGACTCCCAAAGCCAAGGCAGAACATCTCACGGCCGTGCAAACACATCATCATGAAGTCCATGACCCCGAGCCATCCTCAGTGCTAAATCTTCTCCCTGGGATTTTTTGCCAGCCCGGCAAAAGGATCAATACATCATTCAGATAGATTTATTTCCAATAGACAGATAAATCCTGTATGGGAAAGTCCCGTGATTCTTCTGCACGGCGTCCGCTACCCCAGACTGCGCTTCCTGAAGAGGGACAAGCCTCAGGGGAAGTCCTCAGGGCTCCCAGCTGTCCCTTCGGTGCCCTGCCTCCCACTGCAGGGCTCGGCCACCTCCTGGAGACCCCATCGGATGAATAACAGCTCACCTCCTTAGCAAACGAGGAAGCAGCCTGCCCTAGGAGAGTGGATGCAAGCCCAGGGGACAGCTCATGGGACCTCGGGAGACAGAGACCAGGCCTGGAGGACACCCAGACGGCAGAGGAGGCTCTTTCTTGCCTGGCAGTGAGCCTTCCCGAGCACGGGGCAGAGGGAGGGATGAACAGGCTCCAAGGACTGCACCTGCCGGGCCCGCAGGCCAGGTGGCCCTGACGGCTGCAGGCGGGTCGTGAAGGTGGTACTGGCCAGGGCGGGCCCTGGGTGAGAGCAGAGGCCACCTGGGGACAGCTGGCCTGAGGTCTGAGGCCCTGACATGGGCGACGAGAGCAGAGCTGAAGTTCCCAAACCCTCGCCCATGTCCAGGGCAAAGCCAGCTGCAGCGGCGCCTTCACCTGCTTGGCTGAGGGGCCTCTGGCTAGTATCTGAAGGGTGCAGGGGTGACAACAGCTGCAGGCCGGGCCAGGCTTGCTCACGGGTGCCCAGTACCCTGGCTGCAAGGGGGCAGGAGACTTCCAAAGAAGCAGGACGGTCCAGCCTTAGGGCGGAGGGCGTGCTTGGCCAGCCCCTCTGTGGGACCCGTGGGGTGAGGGGCTCTTCTGAGGTCCGGGGGCACAGGAGGAGCAGCTGCCACACCCCAGCCCCCAGGAGAAATGCTGAGTCCAGGACCTGGGAGCCCCATGGGGAGGGTGAGCACCAGAGCACACCGATTGCTGACCAGCTGCTTTCTGCTTTCCCGGCGGATCTGACTAAGCCCCCCGGGATGCTTCACGTCCCTGTGTCAAGTGTCCCCACCAAGACACCCTTTGCGTGGGCTGCTGGGCGGCATTGCTGCAGGCCGCCTTTCCTCTCTGTGCCCCATGCCGAGAGTGCCAGGAGGGTGGAGGCCACGCAGACTCGCTTGGACAAACACGTCGGGAGAGCTGCCATGGAAAGGCTGGAGGCCTGGGGCTGCCGGACACTCACCCAGCACCACAGGGCATGGGCTGCTCTCCACGCGGCCCAGGGACACCAGACGGCTTACAAGTTAGTGTTCTACTTTCCACTGCCAACTCCTATACCACTGTGTGTGCGTGTGCGCATGTGTGCGTGTGTGGCATGTACATGTGTGTGTGTACAGGTGTGCATGTGTGTGTGCATGTGCATGGATGTGGCGTGCATGTGTATGTGTGTGTGCATGCACGTGTGCATGGATGTGGAGTGCATGTGTGTGGGTGTGGGCGTGTGTGTGCATGTGTGTGGGTGTGAGCGTGTGTGTGCATGTGTGTGTATGCATGTGTATGCATGGATGTGGCATGCATGTGCGTGTGTGTGTGTGCGTATTCATGTGTATGGGTGTGGGCATGTGCACATGTGTGGGCATGCGTGTGTATGTGTGTGTGCATGTGCATGGATGCGGCGTGCGTGTGTGGGTGTGCATGTGTGTGCACATGCGTATGCATGTGTGTGGATGTGGGCGTGTGTGTGCATGTGTGGATGCACGTGTCCTGGACTTGAGGGTCTAGGTCATGATGGAGAGAAAAGAGAAAGTAAAACAAAGAGTTTTAAAATAGCTGGGGAAAAGTCTGTTTTCTGTATAGCCTAATGCAATTTTTATGCAAATACACATACTTGGCTCCTATTTAGCTTCCGGAAACCCGGTGACCCTCACCCTTCAGGGGCGCATCAGCTTCCTGCCGCTCCGTGGGAAAACACCTTCACTTTCGCGGGTGAAATTTATCTTGAATGCTTCACACTGACCCCTCTGATCAGGCGCTTCTTACAAATGCCGAAAAAGAAAGAAAGAGAAGTTGTCCAATCTGTCCCCTTGTTTTAGTTAAAATTCAAGCTTCTGGCGGAAGGAAGTATCTTAATAAAATACTCATTGCACTGAGACTGTTAAACAAATACTAAATGCCACTGTGCATAAAGCGCCCAGTCTTTGAAAGGAAGGACCAGCAACCCCCATAGGTATTCAGCAGGATTTAATAAACAGTTTGAGTGGCGTATGTATATTTTCTCAGAAAATTTTCTGAAAAATGTAAGATATTAGTTTTTCCAAGTACACTTTCTTTGGCTTACCAACAAAAGTTAGTTTGAACAAAGGAGCTTTTTATCTCCTTCTTTATTGAACTCCCATCTGTATACAAATTGTCCTTGTTTAGAGCTTTGATAGTCATCATTATCGCTGCTTTTTCTTTGTTGTTTTTGCAGCACCACAACGTGATGGTTGCCTGGGCAGCAGAAAAGGGGGTTCAGACCTTTCAAAATGATAACAATCTCTATGCCACAACATTTGTTGGATTTCACTCAAAGGTATTCTCCTGTTTTTCCCTTTTGTGAATTTAGAGCTATTCTTTTCTTTGGCGTCCTGATTTCCATTTTCTAAATACATTTCAGGCTGCCCATATTTCTTACCTATTCTATTCAAATGGAAAATCGAGCCAATGGGTTTATATGTGACTGAAAGAGCGGGATTTGATGCGCAGTCAGCCAGACTTCATGGCTTCATCTGCACAGTCACTGCTCAGGGTTCCTCTGCCTCTGGCCCCAGATGGTCCCGGGGCTTCCAAGAGGGCTTGGATCTTGGGTGCAACGCAATCAGAGCCTGAGAGCTGGGGTGCCAACTGGCTCCGTTCCGTAGGCAGGCAGAGCTGAAACCAGATGTGAGGACGCCAGAGGGGCCAGTCAGATGTGGTCTCGGGATGAGCTCAACAGACGGATGCCATCCCAGAACTTCAGAGAAGGGGCTTGCGGCAGCTGTGCCCAGGAGTTCTTTCCTAATGTGGGAAGAGTCCCATAGACAGAAGGGGGTTTGTGGACCCCGCAAACTGAATGCCAAATTTAGGGTGTATGTCTGTGTGTCCAGAGCTCCACCCCATGCCCCAGAGGCCTATGACAAGGAGAGCATGTGTCACAGCTTCCCCAGGGCACTCACCCGATGCCCCATTTCACTCTCAAAAATACCCCAGCTTCGTTGATAAAGCACATGTTCTCTCTACATCTCACCTCTGAAAGGATAAAACTCACTGATGTGGTCCAATTCTCCACTTCCACACAAGAAATATTGTAAAATTATTTTATATATGAGGCTGTCAGGCCAAAAAAATAATTAAGGGCCAGATTTGTTTGAATAAGTAAGATGTAGATTACAGAGTTTGAAAACCAGGCAAAATTCTTTAGACTTCACTAAAAAATATTCTAATTATCAGCTTGTTACAAGTTAAAAAACATTTATAATCATGAGAAACAATAGTTCCTGGCAGTATGCTGGACTCAAAGTGAAGGAAGTCCTCTTAGTTACTGAATTTAGGAAGTTTACTCTTTTGAATTATTTTTCTTCCTGTCCTTATAGTTTTAAAGAGAAGCAAATGCTATAATCAGTCACAAACAGATTGAATTCAAGCTAATAAATAGCAATGGAGCTTTAACTGTGTGCGAGGCTCTGTTGGGTACACAGGGAAGAAAGATGTGGCCATAGGTAAAAGTTCCGGGACTCTGAGGGAAGTAAATAGATGTAAATAACCAACAAGATGTTTTGAAGCATGATCTTTTATAAAGAATTAGGTTCAACTGTAAGGGGAGCAAGCTCCAATATAATAGTACAATAATGCCTTTGACAAGATTAAAGTCCACCCTTTATCCATATGTAAATACGGAATTAGGCAGTCCAGGGCAGGGAAAACACCTGCAAAGCAAGGACCCAGACTCCTTTTTTTCTGTCACTCATGGCCACCACTCCCAGTTTTCACAGACCCTGATAGATGCATTAGCTCCAGCCATCACATCTACATTCACGCCAGCAGGAAGGAAGAAGGGGAAGGAGAAGGGTATACTCCTCCCCTAAGGATCATTCCCAGAAGTTATATATACCATCTCTCCATACATCCTGTTGGCTAGAACCAAGCCACAGGGCCTAGGAGGAGTTTGGAAATGCAGCCTTTATTCCCGGCATTCCTGTGCCCAGCTGAGACTCAAGGATTCTATTATTATAAAAAAGAAAAGGAAAGTACTGGAGGATAATTAGTATGTTCCACCACACCTACAGTGGAGCAGCTGGAAAGAAGAAGGGAAACCCGTCTACGCTGACAGGAAAGATGTCCAGTACACATTGCCCAAGCCGAGGGTAAGGGGTGGGGTCATGTGTCCATCATCACTCATTTGGCATTATAAAAGCATCTGAAAGCATGATAGACTTACCAATGCCTGGAGGACACTTGGCTCTGCTTTTCCTCTCTCTAAAAGGGGGAGAAGAGGAAGGTTTTCTGTTTACTTGACATACCTCTGAATTTAGTCTGAGTGATTGAAGAGCTTAACTTCCTCTGGTCATTTTGTAAATCAAGGAGTATAAAAAAAAAAACAGAACACAAGAGAGAGTGTGATAAGAGCTTTAGCAGTAAAACAAACAAAAAAAAAACAGATTAAAATAAATTGGGGGTGGTTTGGGGAAGAAGATGCTGTTTGCATTTGCCCTTTAAAGTACTGAAGAAGATTTTAACTGGTACAAATTTCAGGAGATAATCCAGCCACTGAGTAGAGCAGGAGTCGAAGCCAATAACAAAGAACCATAAGATACGCCCAGTGCAGCCGACTACAGGTTGCGGTGGTTTGTCATGGATAAGAAGACTGGAAAGATGGTTTGGCATCAGATACGGAAAGCCTCAAAGAGCTTGCTAAGGAGTTTGGTACATATTTAGAATTTCAGGAGGAGTTTCAGTGAGTTCTGAGTGGGGATCTGCTCTGAGGCTGAGAACATGATGTAGGTAGTAACTGGAAGAATACACTGAACCGGGGAGCTGCTGGAGGTGGAAAGATGTTCTCGAAGGCCCTGGAGTCTAAGGGGCTGGGTAAGGAGTTCTGAACTGGACAGGCACCCTGGAATGGGAAGGCATGGACAGACCAGGGGCTGGGTAAGGAGTTCTGAACTGGACTGGAGCCCTGGGATGGAAAGGCATGGACAGACCAGGGGCTGGGTAAGGGGTTCTGAACTGGACAGGCGCCCTGGGGATGGGAAGGCATGGACAGACCAGGGGCTGGGTAAGGGGTTCTGAACTGGACAGGCGCCCTGGGGGTGAGAAGGCATGGACAGACCAGGGGCTACGTAAGGAGTTCTGAACTGGGCAGGAGCCCTGGGATGGGAAGGCATGGACAGACCAGGGG
>PVIY010047205.1:0-17995 GCA_004026745.1 Myrmecophaga tridactyla
ATGACACATAAAATACAAAAGGCAAAATGGTAGAGGAAAGTACTACCCAAACAGTAATAACACTAAATGTTAATGGATTGAACTCCCCCATCAAAAGACATAGACTGGCAGAATGGATTAAAAAACAGGATCCTTCTATATGCTGTCTACAGGAAACACATCTTAGACCCAAAGATAAACATAGGTTGAAAGTGAAAGGTTAGGAAAAGATATTTCATGTAAAATCAATGGAAAACTCCAACAAACAAATCCAGGCAGGACTACCAATGTTGCTGAAACTTCAGGAATGAAGGTTTGGGTCACCCCCACCAGGCAAAGAACCATGGCCAGCTGAAGTGCTTGCTGAGGGTAAAGGGAACATGGAATGGGTAGTGGAAGAAGGTAGTGATAAATATGAACTCCGACCATGTGATCAGTTACAGAAACGAGGATTATAATGCTTTTTGTTCATGTTATACTATTTAAGATGTAAGATATCAAGTTTAAGAATGAATATTACCCAAGGGCTTGTACCCTATTTTGGAGAGATTTAATGTGCTTCCAGTTATATGCAGGACAGTTGAGTATTGTTAGGTGAAAGAAAAAAATGTGTGTTTTATTGTTTTTTATTTAGAAATTAGGTATGGTTGAAGGTGATGTGTATAGCTGCCAAGGTGACAAGGGGTGGACTGTCATGGTCAGGTTCATGTGTCAGCTTGGCCAGGTGGTGGTACCTGTTTGTCTGGTTGGGCAAGTGCTGGCCTGTCTGTTGCGATGAGGACATTTCATAGAATTAAATCATGATCATGTCAGTTGCATCCACAGCTGATTCCATTTGTAATCACCCAAGGGGAGTGTCTTCTACAATGAGTGATGCTCAGTCTAATCACTGGAAGCCTTTTAAGGAGGATTCAGAAGAGACAGGCTCTCTTCTTGCTTTGGCTAGCGAGCCTCTCCTGTGGAGTTTGTCCAGACCCTCCATCAGAATCGTTGGCTTCACAGCCTGCCCTGTGGATTTTGGACTCTGCATTCCCATGGTTACATGAGACACTTTATAAATTTTATATTTGTGAGTGTTTCCTTTTGATTCTGTTTCTCTAGAGAACCCTAACTAATACAAGATGCTAAAATCCTCAACAAAACACTAACCAACTGAATACAATAGCGTATTAAAAGAAATATACACAGTGATCAAGTGGGATTTATTCCAGGTATGCAAGGGTAATAAGGTAATGAGAAAATCAATTAACATAATACATGGTATTAATAGAATGAAGGAAAAAACCCACATCATCATCTCAATTGACACAAAGGAATCTGACAAAAATCCAGCATCTTCTTGATAAAAACACATAGAAAACTAGAAATAGAAGGAAGAGTCCACAACATGATAACCTGCATATATGAAAGCCCACAGCTTACATCCTGTTTAATGGAGAAAGACTGAAAGCTTTCAGTCAAAGATTAGGAACACTAGACAAGGATGCCCACTGTTACCACTGTTTTTCAACATTGTACAGGAAGTTTTAGCCAGAGCAATAAGGCAAGAAAAAGAAATAAAAGGCATCCTAATTGTAAAGGAAAAAGTAAAACTTTCCTTAATTGCAGATGGCATGATCCTATATAGAGAAAATCCTGAAAAAATGCACAACAAAGCTACTTGAGCTAATAAATGAATTTAGCAAAGTGGCAGGATACAAATCAACACATAAAAATCAGTAGTGTTTCTATATGCTAGTAATGAACAATCTGAAGAAGAAATCAAGAAAATTTTCCATTTACAATAGCACCTAAATAATCAAATACCTAGGAATAAATCTACAAGGATGTAAAGGACTTATTTATGAAAAACTACAAAACACTGCAAAAGGAAATCAAAGAAGACCTCAGTGAATTGAAAGACATTCTATGTTCATGGATTGGAAGACTAAACATTTTACAATATTAATCCTACCCAAGGCCATTTGCAGATTCAACCCAGTCCTAATAAAAATTCCAACAACCTTCTTTCCAGAAATGGAAAACCAATTATCTGAATGGGCAAGAAGCCCCAAATAGTCAAAACCATTTTGAAAAAGAACAAAATTGGAGGACTCACATGTCCTGATTTTAAAACTTATTTCAAAGTCACAGTAATCAAACTAGCATGGTTCTGGCACAGAGACAGACATATAGACCAAATGGAATCAAATTGAGAGTTCAGAAATAAACCCTCACATCTGTGGCTAATTTATTTTTGACAAGGGTGCCAGGTCCACTCAGTGTGGAAAGAATAGTCCCTTCAACAAATGGTGCTGGGAAATCTGGATATCCATATGCAAAAAATGAAGGTAGACCCTTACCTTACACTACATACAAAAGTTAACTCAAAATGAATCAAAGACCTAAACATAAGACCCAAAATTATCAAACTCCTAGAAGAAAACGTAGGGAAGCATCTTTGGGACCTCATGTTAAGCAACAGTTTCTTAGATTTTACATCCGAAGCATGAGCAACAACAAAAAAATAGATACATGTGGCTTCATCAAAATTAAACATTTTTGTGCATCAAAGAACTTGATCATGAAAGTAAAAAGACAGTCCATAGGATGAGTGAAAATGTTTGGGAACCACATATCTGATAAAAATGTTTAATATCCAGAATGTTAAAGAGTCATAAGTAACATTTATAGAGCATCCACTCTGCACTGTGCCCTGTCCTACAGTTTTAGATTAGTACCGTTTTGTACCAGTTAAGACTTAGGACCTCCTAACAACCCTATGAGATGAGTACTGTTATGCACAGGTGAGGAAACCGACCCTGGGGAGCCTGGCCTCAGTGGCGGGGGGTGCAGAGCAGCGCAGGGGGCGCCCACGATGGGTGCCAGGGTAAAAGGCCCAAGACTGGCACCAAGAGGAACTATTATTTTTGCCTTTGTAGAAAAGGGGACACAGACACGGAAAAATCAGCAACTTGCCCAAGGTCCCCCAAGGGCCTCTTGGATCAACTCCCATCCTCTCTCACAACCCTGGGGTGCTCCGGGCTCCCTGTTGCTTTCATAGCCGCAGGACGCCCCAGGGGCCGGGCGAGGCTTCCCCATGAGACAGGCCAGGTCAAGAGCCCCAGATGTCCTGCTAGAAAGCAGGCAACGGTCCCGAAGGCAGGCAGCGGAGCGGGGATTTGACCTGGGTGAGGACGAGGCCCACGCCTGGGAGGCAGGGAAAGGAGAGAGGAGATGGCCACCTTCTCTGGAAGCGCATTAGCAGCGATTTCCCGAGGTGAGGGGGGGACGGGGACCGCCGGGCACCAATGGGGCCCATTTGTAATCGCAAAGCAAGCATTTTTCCACCCCTTAATGGGGGACCCAACCAATCCGCGAGACACCCTATTTCTCTTTGTCTTTCCCCTGCCAAGTCAGCAGGCTGACTGATCTCCCCCGGGTGATTAATTTTCCCCTTGACACCCTGGGGAATGAGACATTTGTCCCAAGGGTAGAGAGACAAAGAGGCAGGGCTGCTGCGCGGAGGGGAGGCGGCTCCGCAGACACACCCCGCTCCCCGGACGCCCCCCGCAGGCCCCGGGTGCACAGGGATGGGGGACTCGGGAGAGCTTCCCTGACCTGGGGATTTGCAAAGCACAAGGGCAAAGGCTGGACACAAGACCCAGGAGGGCAAATCGGTGGACACCACGATTCCACTGGGGAACAAAATAGTGTTCACAAAGTCTTGGTGAAATGAGCCCAGGGCAGGTTTTTAATTGGGGGCTATCTTACTTCCTGAATTCATAAGATTCTGGATCAGACCAGATTTGTCCCTCTGAGGTCATGTGGACAGGCAGGTATGTGGAGCACATATTGTCTGTGGGTCTCTTTTATTCCTTTCTAGAGCTATAGGTTAGTGTTTGCAGACACAGTCCCTGGGAGCTTAAACCCTTCGGGTTGGAGAACTGCCTTGGCTGCTTACAGCTGTGAGATATGGGGCAAGTTGCTTAACCTCTCTGAGCCTCGGTTTCCTCACCTGTGCATAACAGTACTCATCTCATAGGATCATTAGGAGGTCCTAAGTCTTAACTGGTACATGATATTAATCTAAAACTGTAGGACAGGGCACAGTGCAGAGTGGATGCTGTGTAAATGTTACTTATGACTCTTTACGTTCCCGCAGTTGGACGAAGTGAGGGTTTCTCAAACTCTGGTCCCTTTTTGAATGCCCAAGCGTGACTCTTGCCACAGCCAAATAGCACTTCTAACACAACTTGCTTGATATGTTTATTTTAAGTTGATGCTGGTTTTTACTCCAATCTATTTTAAAAGAAAACTTTTTGTTCTGACGTTGAATAGACCCTCACTTAAGAAGGTACCCAGAAAAAAGCACTATGGAAAGAAAACATTATTATTACATTCTCGCTAGCTCCCGTCACCTGCTGAAGGATCCATGCCTGTGCCCACTCTCTCTCTTGAAAAAGATCAGCTAGTTGGGAGCAGTTGTTAGAGCAGCGAAGGAAAATCAGGTAGAGACTTTCGCCTTGATGGAATCGAAAGGATGGAAAGAGGATGGGAAAGGGAGGGCTGCGTGCGCTGTGCGGTCAGCATTAGACAACGTCCTGCACACACCACAGTGAAAACCTTCTCATGGAGCCACCAGGCCTGCATCCCACCTCCTGGTCCAAATCATTCTGGGGGCTTTGCAACCCCGACTTCTGGTTAGCCAGAGACCTCTGGATCTGGGTGGGGGGCGTGCGCCCAGCTGGCTGCTGAGGTTCTGAAGCAGCAATGGTTTTCCCCAGCAGGGTGTTCACTGAGGAGTGGCTAGGGTGTGAGTGAAGCGGCAGCCCACTTCCTTTAGGCTTCTACCTCAGTTTCCCAAAGAACGAACAAAACCGCCGATGTGGTGGTCTCCTGCCCTGTGTCCTTTCTCACCCGCTAAACCAGATTTTCCTGGGTCCGCTGAAACCAGGTACCCTTTACTCTGCTTCTGATGCGCTCGTTTTGTTTGAGAACGGGGTACTGTTTGTCCTCTGACTGGTTAGGACCCCAACAGGACAATAAGAAGGAAGCAAGAGCTGGTAGCCTGTCCGTGCCCTGGAAATTGAGAGAGGGAAGGAAAGTTATGAGGCAGCGAGGTAATGGAGAGGGGAACTAGCATTGATTTATACGTTCTCCTTCTCACCTCTACCTCCCCGTCACCCCCGTCCAAATAGCTTGGAGGTGAAGCACGCTCTCAACCGCTGCATTGCCTCGGGAAAGCCAAGTCAGAGCAGTAATGTTCCATAGAGGCTTTGGGACTCTATTATGAAATCCATTAATAAGCATATATAGAACACCCACAAGTGCTTTGTTGGATTCATCTTCCCCTGTGCCTAGCGCACAGCCTGGCACCCAGATCCCCAAATGTTGGTTGACTGAATGCCAGTGAATGAACGGGGGTCTGAAATGAATTGATTGGCTGGATGGAGGGATGGATGTGTGATTTAAATAATTGAATGAATGGAATGAAGAACTAGTGGAGATGTCAGGGTTTGTGTTGTAAACCGAGTAGAAACCCACTCTGGCTAGTTTAATCAGGAAGGAAATTCTTGGACAGCCGTTGAGCAGCTCCCAGACTTCGCCAGGAAGGTTGGAGAACCAGGCTCAGGAAATGGGTGAAACGAGGGAGGCTGGCATCAGCAGACACAGCCAGGGGCCTAGCGCAGGAAGAGTCCGATGCGGATGCCAACATTGGCCCATGCCTCCTCGGATACCGTAGACCATCCCCGCTGGACTCTGCACACGTCAACCACGAAAATGGACTCCAACCCGCTCCTGCTCATTAGCTGCTTCCCTCAAGATTCAAAGCCCCCAGACGGGAGCATCCGATGAACCCAGGTCCCATGACTGAGTCCTAACTGCTGGGGGTAAAGAGAAGGTTATCTGGCCCCTCTGGCTTCCACGCATCTCCCGCTAAGATTCACTTAATGGAAGTTCCTCCAAGAAGGGAGGAGATGAATGAATAAATGAATGAATCTGTATGTTAATCAGATGGATGGTGGATCGATGGCTATACGAGGGAAGGGGAAGGGATAGAGGGAAGGAAAGAAGCGGAGATTCCTCAAGGTTGGGAAAGGGTTTTTGTTGGTAAGAAGATAGGAGGGAGGGAGGAAAGGAGGGAGGGAAGATGGGCATTGAGCATTGAGTTCGCTAGTAGGAGGTTCAAATATACTGAAGGAGACGCTGACAGCTGAGACCTGTGCAGGCAGGAAACCGTACCCCAGAATCCAGGGCGACTCATTTTCAATTTCCCCGGGCAGGGCCCCTCCCCTCCCACTGGAACTACCTCCCCACCGTCCCCTTACACACTGTGAGTGACTTGTCACCAATCCAGCTTTGTCCACGCGCTTCCCCTTGCCCGGAATACCCTTCCTCCCCCTCCAGCAGTCCCACTCCTGCCCCCCCACATGGCCTGGTTCTGGGCCGCCTTGCCCGGCACAGATAGCACCAAGCTCCCTCCCACTTCTGGCTGGAAGGTTCCAGAGACTAGACCATGAGCATGTTTGTGACCCAGCCTGGGAGCATGGGCTTGGAAACAGTTTTGCTTTTGAGTCTTTTTTTCTTAAGCAACACTCAAAAGTTGGTGAAGAGACGAGCCGTGTTATTGTCATTGTGGATAATAAAATCCCCAGAGCTTACTGAGTATCCACCCTGTGTCAGCGTGCCAGGCACTGGACTAAGCGCCTCTGACTGAATCTTCGCAACGGCCCTACTACTCCACCTTACGGATGAGGGAAAGAAGGCTCAGAGAGGTTAAGCAACTTGCCCGTGGCTGTTCAGCTTCCACATGGCAGGGCTGGGCCTGGAGTCCAGGTTCGAGTGTCTCCCTGGTGTCATTGATAACGTCAATGGCTGGTTCACTCTGATGCTGTGTCTGGTTAGTTCCGATTCCCCCAACCAGACGGGGGGGGCAGGGAGCGGGTGTCGATTTCTCTGCAGGTTTGGCAACCAGACCAACACTGCTACTGAGTGGGCTGTCGATACAAGTCCATTGGCCTCGCGTCTTGAGAAAGGTTCCCTCCTCTCAGACCCTGGTTTCTTCCCATATGAATCTTTGAGGTCTCCCACGGTAAAATCCGTAGGTGTGAGTCACCTGTCCCAGGCCAGTTGTCCCAAATCCCAAATACACCGTGCCTTTGCCCATGTCTGGGTCTTTGCACCTGCTGTTCCCTCCACCGAGAATGTCCTTTCCAGGCTATAAGTGGCCGGAATGACTCACCTTCATTTGTATAAGAAGGAACTTTTGCAGAGTGTGTTCACAGCAGCCAGGCAAGGCAGGAATCAGCCCCACATTTGATGAATGAGCCGTTGGCTCTGGGAGCTGCCTCCAGTTTGCGGGAGACAGCCTCTAGTGAAAAGCAGGCCTTTCCCAGCCCCGGGGGAACGGGGAACGGAAACAGGAGGAAAACAAGGGCTGGGTTTTGCACAAGCCTTTCTAATCCAAAGCAAACAGATAAAGCCAGGGAAGAGAGACTGGGGAAGCGGTTCTTCCCACACGTCGCTGCCCACCACAGGGCTTCTGATTGCCTCAGGAGCCACCTGGCCTCCACTTAGCACAAAACTGCCCCCTTTGCTTGGGGCAGCGGCAGAAACCTCAGGTGCTTCTTGGCTGGGTGCAGGGAGGAGGCTGGGACTCGTGCCCTGGGCCAGTCTGGGCTCCTGTGGGGTGGACCCAGCGGGCCAGGCGTAGGGCCCCCTTCCTGCTGGAGGCAGAGGGCTTGCTCGCCGCATTGCTGGGGTTTTTTGTTTTCTTCCTCCTGCTCCTGGCAGGGGAGCCGGGCGCCATTGGCTGCAAGCCCTGTCCCTGGAATTTGCCATCTCAATTAGGACCCAAAATGAGTGAGCGAAACACCTGACAGGGAAAAGAGGGAAGGAGGTAGGGAGAGAAGCAGGGAGGGGAGACCCTCCAAGCTGTACCTGCAGGAAGCAGAAGTCCAAAGATAGACTAAAAGGCAGGAGGCCTTAAAAATCCTCCAGGCCTTCTGGGGCTGAGGTCGGAGAGGGGGAGGCAGGCGTCCAAACAGACAAGTGGTGGGGCTGGACAAGCTTTCCGTCTGACAGCCATTACTGCTAAGACTTCCCTTGCACGATACCCACTGTGCACCAAGTACAGTGCCTCATGCTTTATATGCATTGTCTGCGCCTTCCTGGCAACCTTTGCAATGTAAGCATTCATTCATTGCTTCACTCCCATAAACAGGTACTGAGCACATACAAACCTGGACATTCCTCTCAGTGCTGAGGATTTGGTGGTAACCTTTCTAGACAGAGGCAGTCCCTGCTCTCACCCAGTTTACAATCTAGTGGGGGACACAGGCCATAAACAAGCGAATAGCTATGTAGCATAAGTATTTTAGAACAGTGGTTGGGGAAGATCTCTCGGGCAATACTTGAACAGAGGCCTGGACGAAGTGAACGTACGGGCCACATGGCTGGGAGAAAAGCATTCCAGCTAGAGGGAACAGCAAGTGCAAAGGCCCTGAGGTACAAATGAGCTTGGCAGGTTTGAGGTACTAGCAAAAGAACTAGTACGGCTGGAAAAGGAGATAAAGGCAGAAAGTCCCAGGAGATCAATACAGCCAGGCCTTGGCTTGAGGTCTTGAGCTGCAAGTGACATGATCAGATTGATACTTCACAGAGATCTCACTGGCAAGGGCTGGGGGGAACCCAGGTGGGAGCCAGGAGCCCAGTGACGAGGCGGACGCGTTAGGACAGGTGAGAGAAGATAATCACTCAGACTAGGGCGGTGGCAGTGGGTGTGGAAATATTTGATTTGGGGTACAGTTTGGAGATGGAGCCAACCAGAACAAACAGTCTTCATCTACTGAAGTTGAGTAAACTGAGGTCCGGAGAGGAGACACGACTTGTGCGAGGTCCCCCAGGAATTGCTGGAGCTGGGAATAACACCACAATCCCCACGCAAACGCGTCTTCTGTACGCCAAGTTGTCATCTCAAACAGGGGGCTGTGAAGTTTTTTTGTAAAGTTAAATTCTACGCTTTGCAGGCCTTACCACCTCTATGGCAACTAGTCACACTCTGCAGTTGTAGTTTGAAAGCAACCATAGACGATATGTGAACAAGGGGGCGTGGCCATGTGCCGATAAAATTTTCTTAGCGGCACATCTGGCTGGCCTAGGGACTGTGGTTTAACAGCTTCCGATCGAAATGATCCGGGAGGATTTTCAGAAGAAGTGACTGTCTAAAGGAACCAAAATAACCTTACTAGCTGGTTTCAGTCAATGGGACAGAACTTCGCTAACCCGAGAAAATTAAAATGCCCACTGGGAAAAAGCAGACACAATCACCAGTAACCCCCAGCATTCGGAGCCCTCCTGAGTTAGACCCACTGGGCAGGAGGGCTGAGCAGGAGTCTCGGCCCGGGGCTGTCTGGCTGCGGCAGGACCTGAGGAAATGGGGGACTCTGCAAGCATCCCAGCCATCAGCGTCACAGCTGTGCGGGCTGGCAAAACTCCCCGGGACCCTCGACACTCTGCAGGGCTCCCCGGGGGGAGGAAGCAGAGCCCAGATGCTGTTTTGGAGCACAATATGGGTCAGGGAAATGGAGACGGAGCTGGGGCAGAGGAACACCCCTTGGCGTCCCCGTTGTCATCGGTATTAAGAAGGGCAGGCAATGCTTTGCAGCAGCGGTCGGTCGGTGTTCCGTTCCGGTGTAAGCGTATACGTGTGTGTGCTTGTGTTTGGGGCGGGGAGGAAATTTTTTTTTTCTGTTTGTTTTTTTCTTTAACGAAGGGATTTCAGCAGTAGCTGTGTGCTGCTGTCGCTTGGTGGGAGACTTCCGTTGCAACACCTGGGCTGTCTGAGCGCCTGTTTCCTTCTCTGTGACTCAGGAGATAATCAAGGTAGAAGTGGCACATCGCTGGGCCAGCTCAGGGGCTGTCAACACTGACAGTGCATTGGAATCAGCCGGGGAACTTGTTAAACCCCCCCAGCGCTGAGGGCTTCCAGAGGTAGCTGGCACCACAGAAGAGATGCAGCTGCTAACAGAGAAGCCACCAAAACCGAAAAGGCGGGGACATACCCTGGCTTCTCCCTTCCTAGCCCAACAACCCCCAGATGGTGCCTCCCATGGGCTGAACCCAGCTCCCCCCCAACCCCAGGAGCCTAGAACACAGCCTGCAGGCATCAGCCCCAGCGGCAAGACCTGAGCAGGGAAGGGCAGGGAATGGACCTGAGGGCAAATGAGCTGGGGCCTTGCCCAGCAAGCCCTCCTCCCAGAACTCCTGCACCATGTCTAAACGGCCACTGTCCAGCTCGCCCACTAGAGTGTCTTGTTCTCAGTCTTAGCCTGGTGCCTACCCAGAGGCCGGGCACTGAGGAGGTAGCCATTAGGTCTGTGCCTAAAGGGGATGCATTTGGGTTGCACATACCACCCTGCTCCTTGCAGCCTCCATTCTAGAACAGTTTCAGAAGAGAGACTTGGGGCTTCCAAAGGTATCTTCTGGCTGGAACCGACCAATAAGCAATACCTTGAGCACCTGTTTTCTGGCCAACTCAGTGGTGTCAGCTTTGGGGCTTTAGAAGTCAAGTAAAAGGGAAGCAAATAAGACAGAGGAAAGCTGATACCTTAGTGGGAGACAGAGTGAACAGGTAAACAAATGCAATAAATAATCTCAGGTAACTCAGTGCTGGGAGGAAATAAACCAGGTGACATTATCCAAAGGGATCAGGGAATGGAGCAGGGGCTTTTTTTCTCTGAGGAGATGGTTAGGTGGAGACCTAAAGGAAGTGAAGAGAGGCGTCATGGAGATTCCTGGGGGAAGAACATCCTAAGCAGAGGGAACAGCAAGTGCAAAGCTCTGAGGTAGAAGTATGCTTGGTAGGGCGGGCCATGGGGGCTCAGTGGCAGAGTGCTCTCCTGCCATGCTGGAGACGCTGGTTCAATTCCCAGTGCCTGCCCATGCAAAAAAAAAGAAAAGAAATATACTTGGTATGTATGGAGAACCAGAGAAAGGCCAGTGTAGTCAGAGCCTAGAGATATAGGAAGAGGAGAGAGCTAGGCAAGGGCTAAGATTTTTAGGTTCTTATAGGCTAGAATCAGAAATGGAGTTTTAGTTTAAGAGAGGTAGGGAGCCAATGGAGAGCTTTAGGCAGGGAAATGATATGTTCTGATCCATGCATTTATCAGCTCACTGTGCCTGTTGTAAGGGGATATGGACTAAAATGAATAAATGTATCGCATTGTCACTGATTCACTCAAATTTTTACAGATTAGTAATATCCCCCTCCTCCAAAAAAAATGAGGACCAATTTAAGGCTGTCGACCCTTCATCTCACCAAGGTTGAAAATATTAAAAATTTTTAAAAACCTACCATCTCCCATCACCTTAATTTTATAATAGGAAGGACATTTTAGTACTAAAAAGAAAAAAAATAACTGGGAAGGACATTATTTCAGAATGAGGAATAGTGCTTTATGTTAAATACATTTCGCTTTGTGGAACGTCCCCCCTTTCATCCTTCCTTTTCTCATTTTCCTTGAGGATGGGTGGTCACCTCTTCAGACTCTGCTGGGTCCCCCGAGCCAGACCTGGCCAGAGGGTCAGGGGAGGAACCAGGGATGGGATGGAGCCCAGACCTGCCCTCAAAGAGGGGCTTTGATGCCAATTAGGGGGTTCTCAGCCCTGTTTTTACCATAACCCTGCTGGCAAAACTAGAATTCTCCCAGCCCCAGCACACCCCTAAGTTTGAGGTCAATGAGACACAAAAGCCGGGGTCCTGTCCAGAAACCCAGAAGTTGTCACTGAGCTCTAGTTAGTATTACAACTAGATATCATAACTAGCTTTCTACATAGGAACTCATTTAACAATGATAATATAATAACGGCAATATATGTAGTATATACTTTTACTAAATATTTTATAATTCCATGTAGTGTATTATCTAATAATACCCTAAAAAGCAGGTGCTTCATTTTCTGTTGCAAAACAGAGGCACAGAGAGGTCAAGTCATTCGCCTATGGTAACACAGCACATAAATGGCAGAGCTGAGATTCAAACCCATGCTGTCTGACTCTAGTGCCAAGGATTTTAATATTTCCAAATTATTTAAACATACTTCTCCTCACCTACTCTTTAGCAGAGAGAACTGGAGAGGGAATTCTGGGCAGAGGGAGCAGTAGAGACAAAGGCCTGGAGGTGTGAGTGATGATGGGGACAGGTCGGAGGGCTGAGGGGGCAGGGAAGATGCCCTGGAGGGGAGAAGGGGGGAAGGGGAGCACTTGGGAAGGACTCTGAAGGCCAGGATGTGTTTGGACATCTTTCGTCTTGTAAAAATTACCCATGCCCTGGCCCTGACCAGGGAAACGCCACATCTGCAAAGCACATGCCGTCCGCTTTAGATTCTATTCTAAGGCCTGCGTCCTGCACTAGTCACCCTCTCGAGGTTTACCCTCTCTTTCAACAAAACAGGGATTGCACCTACTCTGTGTGCCCAGCACCGAGGACACAGATGTGAACAAAGAGACAGTCTGTCCCCTTTTTATAGGAGACATTCCGAGAGGGAGAGAATCCAGGAGGGGCCCTGACCCAGCCTGGGGGTCAGGAAATGTACCTGGAGCCAGTGACCTGTGGGCTCAAATCTGAGAAATGAGTAGGAATGGTCTAGTCCCGAGGTTCTCAGCCCTCCCTGGGCTTCAAAATCACCGGGGGAGAGTTTTTTTTTTTAACTGCACCACCCCTATTGTTTGTGATGCAGTTAGTCTGGAGGGGGCCCCAGTGTTGGTGATTTTACATGCTCAACCAGCTGATTGCAGTGTGCAAGCAAAGTTGGGGAACACGAGCCTGGATAAAGACAGGAAGAAAAACTTTCCAAGCAAGGGGAAGAGCTTGAGCAAAGGCCCAGGTGCTGGAAAGAGTTGGCCGTTTTGGAGGAATGGAAAGGAGAGTGTCCAGAGGGGAGCTCTGAAAAGCCCAGAGTGGGCAGGCAGCAGGTCCTGTGGGCCGTGGCAGCTAGTTGGGTTGTCAGCAGGGGAGGGGACTCTTCAAGTTAGTTATTGTTTAATGGTCACTTTTTTTGACCTCCTGGAATGAGTCAATAGGGGAGACGTCAGTCCCTCTGGCCCTGATGGGCTAAAGATCTCTTGCAAAAGCCAAATGTTTTCTAGAATCATAGGGCTGGACAGACCTTCTCTCCTTCAAATGTCTCATCCACCCTCAAATCCCGGCTCTGCCCCCAACAATCCATGCAACTTTGCAGTGTCTCTGAGCCTCAGTTTCCCATCCATTATTTGGAGATAATTTTCTCCAAATACTAGAAGAAGTAAAGGAGATTTGAGATGGGGAGGGGGTGGGGAGCGAATTGGGCAAATGTTCCCGGTGCCCTTTCATCCGGTGTCTGCTCTGTGCCAGGCGCCGTGCTGGCTGCTGTGGCTGCTGCAGTGAGCTGAGGCTTGGCCGCTGCCCCCGAGGAACTCACACCTGAGCAGAGACGATGGAGAAGTAGATGACTGCCCAGAAGGAAGAGGTGGCCTGGGCAAGAAGAGGGGGTGCCAGGGCTAGGCGGGGCGGGGGCAGGGTCCTCACCAGGCTGTTTGCCTTCCTCCTGCACACCCAGCCAGGTGGGGCAGCCCCAGGGGGACAGTAGGCCATCACACAGGGCAGGGGGAGGATCAGGGCAGGCATGCGGCAGGGGTGGACCGGAGGGGGTCAGGCCCGGTGCTGGGGTACAGGCCTTTGGAATCCTGGAGGAGGCAGCCCCCAGAAGGAAGGCCGCGCACACAAAGGAAGCCAGGAGACCACAGGAGGAGCCTAATGCAAGCTTTTAAAAAACAATAAATAATAGCACCCGGTGATAAATGCATCCCCTCATCTGAATGGCCGCTGGAGGACTGGCCCCCTCTTTCTAATCACTTAATGACCCCCAAGAGGGTAGAGGGGGGCCCTCTCAGAGACCCCTCCTTCCCCTGTCCCCTGTCTTCACCACTGTCTATAAAGAGAGACTCGCTCCTTAAAGAGGGTCATTTACAAACCCTCCTTAATGGAGGGCGGCGCAGCTTCCCAGGTGACACCCTTCTGGTCCTGGACAAGGGTCATGAAAAAGGAATTGGCTTCGGAGGCCTGAGCACATGAGCTCGCCCAGCCCCGAGCCGCTCCCCTGCCCCCCACGCCTCTCTAGCCAGGAGCCCCTCGGCTGGCACGATCCGATGTATTTATGATTTCTTCCCCCATTGTCTCGGCCTCCCTCCACCCCTGCCCGGGCCCCTGCACTCCTCCGGGCCCCCCCCCCTCCCCAGCCGCCCCGCGGCCACCCTCCGCCTGCATCCAGCCTCTCTCATAATAGCATCCTTTTCACGGAGACAAATTGTCCAGCCCCAGGATGCACCTGAGGGCTTTCGCCCCTTAACAAATGGTCTTTTAATTTTCTACCAGAAGGGCAGAGGGAAGGGGGGCTGAATCAATCACACATCCATCTTCATCATTGCTGCCAAGGGACTCTTTTTGCTGGCTGGCTGCCCCTGGGGAAGATGGGGTGAAAAAGAGGAAGGGGGGGGCGCCGTCGGAAGGGCTGTGGGGGAGGGGCGGCCATGGGGAAGCCAGGCAGAGAAGCCCCTGGCTCTCAGAGGGCCTGGGCCCATCCAGCACACTTCGCCTTAAACAGTTCATTTTGAGTCAAACCAGCACCACCAAGGAACGGAAGTATTGCTATTTGACAAATGGGGAAACTGACGTCCACATAGGAAATGGCCTTGCGGTGAGGCAGTGACAGAGCAGAGATGGGAAAGTAGCTTGTGCCTTTTTACCACTTCCCGCAAAGTCTGTGGAGTCACATAGACTGGCTTTCTTATCCTCCTACCCCCACACCCCATATCCCCCCGTACTGGCTGCATTCTTAACCAAGTGAATCATTCTGCCTAAGCCTCAGATTTCTCACCTGTAAAATGGGACTGTGAAGAGTACCTACTTCCTAAGGGCGTTATGGAGACTAAATGAAA
This sequence comes from Myrmecophaga tridactyla, assembly GCA_004026745.1. Taxonomy (NCBI): domain Eukaryota; kingdom Metazoa; phylum Chordata; class Mammalia; order Pilosa; family Myrmecophagidae; genus Myrmecophaga; species Myrmecophaga tridactyla. Next base: position 14,939 of record PVIY010047205.1, read on the forward strand.
TAACCCATGTGGAATGCTTAGCACAATCCCAGGCAGAGTGAGCATGTGATCCCAGAGAGTTATGTATTCCCTGAAGGTTCTGAGCCAGGTTTTAGGTTTCAAGCCTCTCTCACATCTCCCCTGAAAAAAAAAAAAAAAGAGTCACCTCTGCTTTGGAACTTTATGTCCCTGGAATCTGGGGAGCTGGTGTCTACCAGACTTTTCATTGCTGGTACCTTCAGCCTGCATCCCTCAGATATGGGCATGGCTTACTCCTTCACTTCCTGGTCTCTGCTTAAATGTTCCCTTTTCAGTGAGGCCTTCTTGGACCATCCTTCATAATATTAAAACACCCCCACACTTTTCTCTGGAGTCCTTGTCACTAACACATTATAAGTATTTCTTATTTATCTAAAAACAAAACAAAACAAAAAAACTCCACTTACTTAGCATCAGCTATGTTCCAGGCACCCTTACAGTTACTGACTCATTTACTACCAATCTAAGAGGTAAGGATTATCATTTCCCATTTAACAGATGAAGAAACTGAGGTACCCAGCTAGGTCTGCTCAGAGGGCCTCCGAGCAGTGACACCCACTGGCAATGAGCACACCTGGAGCCCAAACTGTGGCTTCTATGTACCATTCCCCCACTAGGAAGGGTGAGAGCTCCTTGGAGAAATGGCTGATTCCAGGTCTGATGCAAGAGAAGTACAGGTGAGCCTGGAACATCTTCCTGCACAAAAAAAGGAAGGAAATGTTCAAAGAATGGTGGGAACAGGTCAAAGGGGACAGGAGCCAGCTGGAAGGGGTTTCCATTGGCAACTTGAGCATCCAAATTAGGAAAGGATTATTGCCCACTGAAGGAAATAAGAGTCCCCAAGTCTGTGATGAAATAATAAGGTCCATGATGAAATAACAGAGTGGAAAACCAATTAATCAATGTAAAAGGAAGATTGGAATCAGAAAATCATCATTTGGGAAATGTTGTCATGATTCAGGTGCTAAATCATCAAAGGATGTTAAAACTCGTGAGTCAGAGTCTGAGAAGTAACCAGACATTTGCGTAGTCAAAATATCTCCCCACAGTGTACTTTTTCATTAGAGAGGGAGGAACAGTAGAGTATGCAGTAGGAAAACCTGGGAGACACCACCTTAAGCAAGCGATCAGAGATAGCGTCCCAGGACGGGACCCCTAGACTTCATGCATCTCTGATAGGATGCATCGAAGAGGACACGGACTCCCCTGTAGAGATCCCTGCCAAAGTCCCCAACCCGAATCAGACCTCAAGGACGTCTCAGATGCACTCAGACTGAGGGACATCTTCCAGAACAGTGGCCTGGATGCCTCAAGATCGCCAATGCCACGAAGCCCAAAGACTGAGGGACGGGTTCCAGATTAAAGGCATCTAGAGAGACATGACCGAGTGCAGGTGTGATCCAGGGTTTTCTTTTGCTGCGAAGGGTGTTATCAGAGGACATCATCAGGACAAATGGTGAGATTTGAAGAAGGCCTGTAGATTAGATAATGCTATTGTATCAATGTCAATTTCCTGATTTTGATCGTTCTGCTGTGGTTATATAAGAGAATGGCCTTGTTTTTAGGAAAGAGACACTGAGGTACTTAAGGGTAAGGAACACTGTGTCTGCAACTTACTCTTGAAAGGTTCGGGGAGGGGGCTGGAAGGATTGTTAGTGGCATGAATGAAGTGCTCAGGTCACAGCTGGCAGGGGTGTGGGGCCTGGACTCGGCCCCAGTTTGGGGTAGCTCAGAATTCACTCTTCCACCTGCTCCTCCAGTGGCCGGGGCAGGCTCTCGCCCAGAACTCCCCCAGAAAGCTGGTCTTGCAGCCCGCTTCTCCACCAGAGGAAAAGAAATCCTCCAAACTCTGCATTTCCCATGACTTTAGGACTGCATAACTGGCCCTCTGGAACAATGTGGGTTTGCGATGTGTGTCGGGGTGTGTTAAATTGGAACGTGGGTCTCGGACCAAGTGGGGCTCGGGACTTAGCTGGGGCCGTACAGGAGGGGAGATGGTTCAACAGCAACAACAAGAAATGACTTTCTCTCTCTCCCTCCCCCATCCCTTCTCATTCCACCCTTCCTCCAACTCCATCCCCTGAGGGAAGAAAGGCGCTGGGAGCCCCAGGAGGCCTGCCTCCCCCTCCTCGGAGGGAACCGAGGGAGAAGGTTAATTAGATGTTTGCATCCAATTTACGTCTTGTTTGTGCAAGCAGCCGCCTCAGCTGCAGCCCGGGCAGTGGCACCTTGCCCTCTGTCCTGCTTCTTACAGTTAGTTCACAGCTCTGGAACTGGTTAGCCCGGGTCAAAACGCGCCCATTATCGTTTTATCACTGCCTCTTCCTCTATAATTAGGGAACTCTGCTCCCCCTCCCCTTTTCTGTGGTTTAAATCTCCCCTTTCTGTCTCCTCCTGGGCAGGCCTTGTGGAGGTCTCTACAAACCAATGCCAGGGACCCAGCACCTGCCTTCTGTGGGCTGGGCGCTCAGCAGGGCACCCTGGGGAGATGTCCAGGGCATGCAAACCTGGAAGGCTCCCACCCAGGCAGGCTCTCCGAGCAGAGCTTTGAGCCCCCTTGTAAACTCAGATGCCAGGCCAGAGAGGCAAGCAGGCCACCCTGGAGAGTGTGATGCAAAAGGGAGCAGAACAGACTGCGGCGCATGGAGGGCGCAGCCGCGCCTAGAGGGGGCGCTGCTCCTCAGCGTGGGCCAATGCCTAAGTAACTGACAATTGGGAAGTTGGCCAATCTCTGTCCTCACGGAGCTTTGGGGGAAGGAGGTGCTAGGGAGAGAGTTCTGGGCAATGGGACATCTGCCAGGTGGGCAGATCTTTCCAAAGAGTTTGGACAGATAGCTCAATACTAGGAACTACCCAAATGCCCATCAAAAATAGAAGAGAGAAATAAAATGTGGTTGATTCATGCACGGGAGTATTACACAGCAATGAGAATGGGCAGTCAACTGCACAGCACAGCATAGGTGAATCTTACGGACATAATGCTAACCAAAAGAAGCCAGGCTGTATGTGGGCTGCATATGGAGGGCCAGGGGACTGTCA
>PVIY010047206.1:0-17997 GCA_004026745.1 Myrmecophaga tridactyla
GGTATGGACAGATGAATAAAAAAATATGGATTAAAAAATGAATAAATAATAGGGGGATAAGGAGTAAAATAAATTGGGTAGATTGAATGAGAGTCAATGAATCTCCATTTGCAAAAAAAGAGAAGAAGAAAGAGAGGACCTCTACCTCACATCATATAAAGAGGTAAGAGGTATGGGCTGTATGTGTTGTTTTTTTTTTAATTTCTTTTTCTAGAGTGATGCAAATGTTCTTAAAATGATCATGGTGATGAATACACAATTATGTGATGATATTGTGAGCGATTGATTGTACACCACATATGGACTGTATGTGTGTGAAGATTTGTCAATAAAATATTTTAAACATTACTGAAAGTAACTATAGACCTAAATAAATGAAAGGACACTCCATATCCATAGATTGGAAGACTAAATACAATTACTATGTCAATATTACCCAAAGTAATTTATGGAGTCAATGCAATCCCAATGAAAATTCCAACAACCTTCTTTACAGAAATGGAAAAGCCATCAAATTTATGTGGAGCGTTAATGTTCACAAATAGCTAAAGTCATCTTGAAAAAGAAGAATGAAGCTGGAAGACTCACATTTCCCAAATGTAAAACTTATTACAAAGCCACAGTAAACAAAACCACTTAGTACTGAAACAATCTCAGAGATATTGACTAATGGGATAGAATTGAGAGCTCAGAAATTATATTTCTGATTTTTTTCTTATATTTATGGCCAAATGATTTTTGACAAGGGACAAAAATTTCACAGTTGGGAAAGAATACTATCTTCAATACATGGTGCTGGGAAAACTGAATCTCCATTTGCAAAAAAAGAGAAAGAAGAGAGAGGACCTCTACCTCACATCATATAAAAAATCAATTCAAAATGAATCAAGAGCCTTAACATAAGAGCTAGAAATACAAAACTCCTAGAAGAAAACATAGAGAGGCATTTTCAGGATCTTGTGTTAGGTAATGGTTTCTTAAACTTATACCCAAAACATAAGCAACAAAAGAAAAAAAAATAGATAAATGTGAACTTATCAAAATTTAAAATGTTTGTCTCTTCAAAGAACTTTATCTTGAGAGTAAAATAACTACCTACATAATGAGAGAAAATATTTGGAAACCAAATATCCAATAGAAGTTCAATATCCAGAATATATCTTTAAAATGTCTTCAATTTAATAACAAGACAAATAACCCAATTAGTATCTCTCCAAGGAAGATATATAAAGGGCCAGAAAGTATTTTAAAAGATGCTCAATATCATTAGCCATTAGGGAAACGCAAATCAAAACCACAGCGAGATACGATTTCATACCCATTAGCATGACTGCTATTAAAAATACAGAAACTAATAAGTGTTAGATTCAGAGAAATAGGAAAACTCATTCATTGCTGGTGGAATGTAAAATGGTGCAGCCACTATGGAAAACAGTTTGGCATTTCCTCAGAAAGCTAAATATAGAACTACCATAAGACCTGGCAATACCAACTATAGGTATATACCCAAAAGAATTGAAAGCAAGGACTTGAACAGATTTTTTCCTACTGATTTTCATAGCAGCAGTATTCACAGGTGTGAAAGCAACTCAAATGTCCATTAACTGATGAATGGATGAGGAAAATGTGGCATATACATACAATGGAATATTATTCATGATAAAAAGGAATGAAGCTCTGATAAGTTTAATAACATGGATGAACCTTAAGGCATCATGTTAAGTGAAAAAGTCATACACAAAAGGACAAATATCTTTGACTCACTGCTTTACAACAATTTGAATAAATAAATCCATAGAGTCAGAGTCTAGAATATAGATTACCAGGGGACAGGGTGGGGCTAGGGAATGGGAAGTTATTGCTTGAACTGTACAGGTTTCTTATTTGGAATAATGGAAATATTTTGGTAATGGATGGTGGCTATGTTAGCACAGCTTTGTGAATGCAATCAATAGCACTGAGATACATATCTGGCTGTGACGAAGGACGGAAATGTTATATTGTACATATGGTAACAGAATAAAAATTTTTTTTAAATTGATGGAACTACCCTACATAGACAGTGAACCCTAGGTTAAACCATGGACTTTAATAAATAATACAATTATTTAAAATGTGCTATTTTCAATTTTAACAAGTGTTCCATGTTGATACAAGATATTGGTGGTGGGGTGGTATATGGGAACTGTACTGTATGCACGATTGTTCAGCAAAACCACAACTTCTCTAATAAAGAAAAAAAAATTAGAAAATAACTGCTCTGTCCCTGAAAAGGAAGTGGGTAGAAATGTGAATGGGAGGATAAACTCAGGCCACATTGTGAATTTCTTTCAGTGCAATGCCAAAGAGTCGTGAATGCATTCAGAAGACCATGGAAAGTTGGTGGGGAATGAGTGAGGCATTATGATCAGAGCCATAGTTTTAGAAAAATTCTTATTGCATTATATGAAATAAATTGAAAAGGGGGATAGAAGAAGTACGGAGAAGAGTTAATATACTGTCAAGATAATGAGAAACAATGAAAGTCTCAGGTGGCAAAGGAATAAATCATGTACTCTCCCCACCCCTGTGCATGTCTGCCCTTTTATCTGGACCTCCTGAGTAAATAAGCACAGATTCTGAAAACAATGGTCTTGCTTGGAGAGTTTTATCTTTCCATCCCAGGAGCATCTTCATTGTTGATGGCTTGCAGGAGAGTAGCAAGCCCCAAGAGGAACCACTGTCAAGCAATTTCTACTCTGACAAGTACTTGGATGCTAGTTCTTGTCATGCTTCACATCTCAGGGCACATTCAAGCGTGGAATTTCCTGTGAAGTTAGAAGAAAAAGTTATGTTCTCTGATGAAAAATCACAGGATAGAAACTGCACTGACAGCAGAGATCTAAGGACTGCAAAGATGGGATCAACAGTTTTTGACACTAAAACTTTTTTTACTTGGGTAATGTAGTTTGATGTTAAAATAGACTGGGAACATGAAACAGTAACAAGAAAAAATACCAGAGAATGCTAATGGCTTGTTTGTGCTTTTAAGTATAATAAGAATGCTCCTCCAGCCCTCTGAACATAAGAAATGTCCCCTGGTTATGAACAAAGCATATATGTGCAAGGATTCAGCCCAGGGATAAGAAAACCTTTCCCCTCTTTATATTTTTTATTCTTTTTATCATTTATAGAAAGTATATGCGATGGGAGTATGTGCAGAAAAGGGGTAACAGGCCTGAACTGCTATTCTTGGAAAGTCCTGCCTGCAAGTAAGTCCCTTAGTTGACTTCTGGGAACATAGATTTTGGGGAAGTTTCCCTATTAACTAGTAAAAATAACTCACTTTGCCTGCAATGTTATGCAAAAATATGGCTTATGGTGAACACCTGCTTTCCTCCTGGAGTCAGGAAATTCAGTATGTGCCAGGCAGAGGCTGCCTACATGACCAGCCCCCATTAAGGACTCAAGGCAACGAGTCTCTAATGAATTTCCATGATTGGCAACATTTCATGCCTGTTGCCACAAGTGGGAGAATTAAGCACGTCTATCTTGTGTGATTCCACTGGGAGTCACACATGGGTTTCCCTGGTCTTCACCCCATGTGCCTTGCCCTTTGCTGATGTTGGGCTGCATCCTTTTGCTATAATAAATCTCAGCCATGAGTACAACTTAGGCTGAGTCCTAGAGAAACCCGAGGGTGATCTTGGAAACCCATGAATCAACTTATCACAATAACCCATCTTATTTCCTTTCTCCATTGAAATATACAAAGGGCATAAAAAAGTAAATCACATATTACATGAAACGGACTTTATAATGAAGAATCACTGAAAAGAAACTAGAGATTACATAGTACTTCGAAAATATAAAGTGATGCATAAATACCAACAAACAATAATAGAGCAAATTATACTTTTCCATAATTCCAAAGGACATTTCTGTAGATTTTCACAGAAAACAAACTTAATTATGTATGTTCATAAAGAACTGTTTCAAACTTTTTAACTAGACCTCGAGTATTTTTAGTGATAAAAATAAGTGCATAGATCCATTAACAGAAGGGAAAAATGTTTGAGGACTGTTGAATAAATTTTTAAGCCTAATAGATTTTGAAATCAGTCATATTAGAATTATACAGAAGTATTTAATGCATAACGCTCTCAAGGTTTTGCTTAATAGACATACTCATTAATTTCTAAAATTCAATAAAAATGAAGGAAATTTATCTAGCTTCAGTACTGGACAAGTAATTCAATGTGATTACATAGTCACATGGCCAATGACTTTTTTTTTAATTGGAGAAGTTGTGGTTTTACAGAAAAATTATGCCTAAAATACAGGATTCCCATATACCATCCCATAATTAACACATTGCATTGGTTTAAGCACATTTTGAAAATTGTGCTATTAACTATAGACCATGGTTTAGCTTAGGGTTTACTGTTAATGTTGTCCATTCCATGGATTTTAAGAATATATCTAATCTATTGACATGTATACAATGTCAAATTTCCTCTTATAACCACATTAAAATATATACTTTAGTGATGTTAATTACATTCACAATGTTGTGCTACCATCACCAGCACACATTACCAAAATTTTCCATTATCCTAAATAGAAACTCTGTGTATCTTAAGTCTTATCACTGTTCCTTACCCCTCCCCTCTTCTCTGGTAGCCTATATTGCAAATTCTGGCTCTCTGAGTTTGCTTGTCCTAAATATTTCATGTCAGTGAGATCAGGTAATATTTGTCCTTTTGTGCCTAGCTTATTTCCACATGTCTCCAAGATTCATCCATGTTGTTGCATGTATCAGAACTTCAGGGCTGAATACTATTCTTGTGTGTATATACCACATTTTGTTTATTCATTTATTCCAACACTTGTAATTTTCCATGTTTTAATAGTAGCTATTCTAGAGAATGTGAAATAGTATCTTATTGTGGAACTGCATTTCCCTGATGGCTAATGATGTTGAGAATCATTTCATGTGCTCTTTGGCTATTTGAATATCTTTTTTTGAGAAATGTCTATTCAAATCATCTGTCCAGTTTTAAACTGGGCTATTTATCTTTTCACTGTGGAACTGAATTTTCACTTCAGTACTACATCCTTCCATGTCCAGCTTTAGTAAGATATGTATTGCCATGGCCTATATAAAATACATACAAACACACAATCTCAGAGGGTCTGAAGGTGTTTGGAAATATGGTACTGGGGTTTTAAATTTCAGAGCTGCTTTGTGTTCCACTGTCGCTGTATAGGGAACAAGATAATAAATCAAAATCCTAGAAATCCCACAGAAGAACTATCAAAAGCATGTCACCTAAGAAGTGACTAAATCCATATACCAAGCAGATTTTATCCAACTTTTATATCACAATCTAGAATTGCATTAACATTACTTGACATATATAATGTAAGTATCCTCTGATCATCATAAAAGCATCTCCTATGTCTTAGTTTCCAGCTGCAAATACCATAAAATAGGTTGACTTAAACAGTAAGAATTTATTGGCTCATGATTTTGAGGTTAGTAGAAGTCCAAAATTGAGGTGTCAGTAAGGCAATGCTTTCTCCCCAGATATGGTGGTATTCTGGGGCTAGCATTCTGCCAGCAGTCCTTACTCCTTTGACTTTTCTGTCACATGGCACTTCACATGATGATGTCTTCTCCTTTCTCCTTTGGGTTCCCTTAACTTCCAGCTTCTTCCCATTGTTTTATCTCTCTGTCTGAATTTCTTTCTGTTTACAAAGGACTCCAGTAATTCAGATTAAAGCACAACCTGATTCAGCCAGACCAAAGCCAATGTTATCTGAAGTAATATCTTCAAGAAATCTTATTTAAAATGGATTTATACCCACCAGTATGAGGACCAAAGCCAAGAATACGTCCAAACTGGGGAACAACAATTCAATCCACAGCACTTGGGAACTTATTAAAAATGCAAATTCTAAGACCTTACCCCAGACGCACTGACTCAGAAACTCTGGAAATGGACCCAGCCACCTGTGACTTAACAAGCCCTCAATGAGATTCTGATATATTCTCAAGTTTGAGAACCATTGATTCAAAGAGCTCTGAACTTGGTTTCCCAAAATTAGAGTAGTGGGGGCAAGATAATATCTCTTCCAAGAAATACATTTGTATCCTTATTGCTAATTGCTAGTTGTGCTCATGAATTACAAAAATTCACCATTTGTATGTGTGTGTGTGTGTGGAGGTGGGGGAGACATGAAGGAAACTCCACTGTTAAATTCTATGTAATTTCAAAAAGCAAGGAATATCAACGTGGAATATGGCAGCATCAGAATTGTTTCTTCTAAGTCAGTTATCAAAGTATGCACCCATTAAATTTCTATCAAATTCCCTTCCATGGCCAAGGCTTACCCAATAAAGACATTAGTTGCCTTCATGAGCAATTCTCTGAAGAAACACAATTAAACTCATATGGTTTACAACTAGGACCAATCTAAAAAAACAGAAATCACTCTAGATTTTTAGAAAGAGGAGAATTTAATACAGGAAATTGGGTGTAAAGATTTTGGAAGGCAAAGAAAACAAGCAGGGGATAGTGAGGCAATGCAAAAACTAGGACTCCAGGAAGTCATTTACCACCTCTGGAGCTGGAGATTCAACAGGAGGAGGTGTTATCACCAAGGCTTTCTGGTGGGAGCTGCACAGAAGGATCTGGCTGCAATAAAGAAGGAGCTGTCTAGTAGGAGATGCAGCCATGGAGGTCACTCCTGGAGATGTCAAAGGAAACTAAGAGATGGACAGAAATATTCTGGTTTCTCCTTTCCTTTTGTCCTCCAACTACAAGTGTCTCCCATTAGTTGAACTCACCATCAGTCCAGGAGTAAGGAAACTTGAATTACATTCCATGTGATACAATGAAGAATAAGAGAAGGGTAGAGAAGGATCTAGATCTATCAAAGACCAACCAGGCAGTTGATGGGAAAGCATGGCATGAAAAAGGAAAATGAACCTTTTTCTATTGGACTGAATGCTATACTTAGAACCAAAACATTTTATTCAGGGATAAGCTCTACTATCTATGATGTATAGAAGGTTGAACAAGTCAGTTTGCCATCCTAAACCTTGGTTTCTTTTCTGCAAATGAGGGATAACTGTATAATCAATATCAACCTCTCAGGCATGTTGTAATTATGAAGTGGAAGCCTGTGTGTGTACATGTTTGTTGACTGTAGGCCATCATATTAACATAATGGTCTCATTGCTGAAAACAGAGCAAATGATGCTCTGAAGAAATTTTCACTCTCACTGAAAAAATGGAATTAAGACACCACCAAAACGTTCCAAGGAGAAACTGGAATGCCTGTCCTCTCCAACATCACTCCATCCTACTTAAAAACTTGAATTTTAGAAAGTCAGACTTCTGTTACAGTGGGTTTACTTGCAGCCTTAACTCAATTTTACTTTCAAAAAAGCATTGGCAGGAGCCACTGGGGAATGGTCCCTGGACTGGTATCCTAATATTTACGCTAAAGACTCAGACTTTATGGCTAGTCCCCTATCTTGCCATATTACATGGCAGGGAATTCTATTTCCTCAGCTTAAAATTAGGAGTCTTGGCAACATCATTTCTAAGATCACTTCCAGTTCTAACATTTCATGTCTTTCTAGTAAACATCGTAATTTTCATTTTATTTAGAAAAGCTGGACCATTACTGGGACAAGACCACCAATATTGTAAAATAAAGACCACTATGGCATTTGACTCTTTCTGGGATAATTGCTTTTGGACATACTATTGTTGAGGAATGATAACTGATGTCTTTGTTTCATTTTGCTAAAGCTGCTGGAATGCACTATACCAGAAATGGATTTGCATTTACAAAGGGGATTTATTAGGTTACAAATTTACCATTCCAAGGCCCTGAAGATGTCTGAATTAAGGCATCAAGAGGGAAATACTTCTCTGAAGAAGGGCCAATGACATGTGGGGTTCCCCTCTATCACATGGGAAGGCATGTGGCTAGTGTCTGCTGGTTGTTCATTCCTGGGTTGCATTGCTTTCAGCTTCTGATTTCAATGGCTTTCTCTCTGGGTTTCTGTGGGTCCTTGCTTCCCCCTCCAGGGGCACCTCTCTGAGTTCTCTGCATGCTACGGGTCCACTCTTAGTATTGCCAGGGCATTTCTCCCTCTCTGGGCTCTGTATTGGCTCTCTCCAAACTGTCTCTGGGTGTTTCTTTTCTCTCTTTGGGCTCTCTATTATTTTACTGTCTTTTTATTCTCTCACAAAAGACTCCAGCAAAGAAGATTAAGAGCCTCTTGATCTTAATGTAAGAATTCAAGAATCCACCTTGAATTGGGTGGGTTACATTTCCATGGAAGCAACCTAATGAAAAGGTCCCACCTATAATAGATCTGCCCCTACAAGAATAGATTAGAAGCATGTCACTTTTCTCAGGGTACATAACAGCTTCAGACCAGCACAGCCTTTAATCTCCCCATTCTATTTTCCAAATTTCCAAGGTAGGCCATCAACAGATGGTAATCCCTAGTCTGGGATCATCTTTGTCGGACTGCCAGGATGCTTAATGACCTCAGTGAGTCAGCACAGTTGGAAACATCCAAGGCAAACAGACAGAGCGGTCTCAAAATCAAAGGGCAGTGAAGTTCAATCTTCAATAGCAGCTATTAGTTCTTACTCTTCCAGCAGCAGCAGCTGGCAAAGAAAAACTGAATAATTGACTGAAATAAATAGCCCTGGAAGTCCTAGCGAGTAAGTGGGAGGAGAAACTTAGACAAAGTTTGAACTTCTTACTCATATGGCAAGTGAGAGGGTACAGTCATAACATGGGCATAAACATGGGGCTATATTTCATTGCCACTGATGGATAAGGCTGAGTTATTTGTGTTACAAAGGGAAATAATGGTGAAGGATTTTTCAACGAAGCTCTTACATGCATTTATTTGTTTGAACTCCTATTGACTTACTCATAATAAAACATGGTGGGGAAAAAAGTCTCTGCAGCTGATTCAGCAATATCTGAACATCCTTGACAATCTAGAAGCAGGAAACTCGAGGAAAGTAAAATAGGAAGAACACAGACTTTCAGATCAGATAAACTGAGGGTAGTGGGCTTAAGGAGGACTCCATGGGGTCCTTAAGGTGACATCTGCTTGGGACACTTCAAGGAGCATTGTGGAATATACTTATATATGGATACTTTTGATATCATGTTTCTTATGTTACTAGAGTGTATATCTGAGAGTTCTTTTAGTCAAGTCTTACTTTCTGAGTATTTACATCTACTTTGATTTTACTTGATCATTAAGGACCCTGAGTATTCACAATAGCTACCAAGAGTGAATGGGGGAAGATTTACTATAAGAGGCAGAGCAAGATGGCAGTGAGGTATGATATTTAGTTTGTCCTCCAGAGCATCTAGTAAATAGCGAGGAATGGTACAGAACAACAGGGGGTGGGGGGAGGGGGGACATCAGTGACCAGAAACACAATGTACACCAATCTGGAACAGGTGGAACAACTGAGATCCCAAACAGAACTGCAAGTCCCCAAGCTGTGGACACTGTGCCCCTCCCCCATGGGCATGGCAAGCTGATTCCCCAAGAGGAAAGGAAACAGACTGTACTAGCAGCAAGGGTTCAGCTCAACCAAGCTCCAATTGTGGAATTAATTAACAAATTCTGACTACTGAAAAGAGGCCCCCAGCACAGATAAACAGAAAGATCAAAGGTGATCGTGGAGTTATACAGAGAAGTTTGGTTTCAATAAGTGAATATGATTGCTGAATCATTAAATTGATATCTCTTTTAGTCTCCAGAATCTTAGAGCAGCAAAAAGTAAAAACTTTATTAAAATTATGAATTATAACTCATACCAAACTTTGAAATCTGTTCTATAAACTAATCGTTGTGCTGTGCTTTGAAATGTATTGCTTTTTTGTATGTATGTTATTTTTTACAAAAAATAGTCAATTATGATAATAAAAAAAAAGTATTCTTCCTAGCCTCCTGTATTCTGGAGCAGCTAGAAGGAAAAATCTGAATTGTTGGCATGGTAATTCATAACAAGCTCTGGGATCTGTCCTGTAACTGCTTGTTGAAGAGCGCTTTGAAAACTAAAATAAGTAAATAAATAAGTAATGAGTCATACTAGGAAAATTGAAGATATGACCCAGTCAAAGGAACAAACCAACACTTCAAGTGTCATACAGGAGTTGAAACAACTAATTCAGGATATTCGAATAGACATGGAAAATCTCATTAAAAATCAAATCAACAAGTTAAGGGAGGATATAAAGGAGACACTGGATGAATATAAAGAACTCAAAAATTTGTAAAACCAAATTGCAGAACTTACAGTAATGAAAGGCACAATAGAAGAGATGAAAAAAGCGATGGAAACTTACAACAACAAATATCAAGAAGCAAAGAGGGGATTAGTTAACTAGAGGACTGGACATCTGAAATCTTACATACAAAAGAAAATATTGGGAAAAGACGGAAAAATATTAGCAGGGTCTCAGGGAATTAATGACAACATGAACTGCATGAATATATGTGTTGTGGGTGTCCCAGAAGCAGAAGTGAAGGGAAAGGAGGAGAAAGACTACTGAAGGAAATAATCACTGAAAATTTCCCATCTCTTATGAAAGACAAAAAATTACAGATCCAAGAAGTGCAGCATACCCAAAACAGAATAGATCCAAATAGACATATTCCAAGACACTTACTAATCAGATTGTCAAATGTCAAAGACAAAGAGAGAACTTTGAAAGCAACAAGAGAAAATCAACCCATCACAAACAAGGGAAGTTTGATAAGAATATGTGTAGATTTCTCACCAGAAACCATGGAGGTCAGAAGGCAGTGGTATGATATATTTAAGACTCTGAAAGAAAAAAACTGCCAACCAAGAATTCTATATCCAGCAAAACTGTCCAAAAAATAAGGGGGAGATTAAAATATTTTCAGACAGTCACTGAAAGAATTTGTGACTAAGAGACCAGCTCTACAAGAAATATTAATGGGAGCACTACAGGCAGGTAAGAAAAGGCAGGAGAGAGAGGTCTGTAGAAGAGTGTAAAATGAACACTATCAATACATTGTTGGTAGAGAAGCTGAGAGGTGCAGCCCCTCTGAGGGCAGTGTGGTGGCTGCACAGGAGGGTAGGGGTGAGGTTACCATATGGTCTTGCAACCCCATTGCTATGTCTATACCTGGAGGAACTGAGAGTGAGGACATGAATGGACATTTGCACACTGGTGTTTATGGTGGCAGTGTTTGCAATTTGCAATGAAGGGATGTGACCTAAGAGTGCAACAACTCAGGAATGGAAGGGGAAATTGTGGTGTTTACATACAACAGACTGCTGAGCCACTGCATGAAGGAATGAAGTTGTGAGGCATGCAACTAGGTGAATTAACCTTAAGGATAGTATGTTGAATGAAATGTCAGAAACAAAAGGACAGATATTATCAGGCCTCACTCATATGGACTAACTATAATATACAAACTCAGAGAATTGAAATGGAGAGCACAGGTTGACAGGTTGGGGCATATTGTAAAGGTTCCTAGATTGTAAACTTTTACAGTAGTCACATATATTTGGGAGTTGTAACTGACATTTCTAAATGCTGAGATAATGAGCTATTTGTATATAACCTGGTCATTCCCTGAAACTTCAGGTAATTATATGACACCTGAGACTCAGAGTTAGAGCACTGGAGCTATGAAAGTCAGCACTACCCTTTCAGCAACTGCCAAAAAAGCTGAAAAAGTGATCAGACTTCATCTACAGTTATGAATGAAGCTGATCTGGATAGGACTAAGGTAAATCAGAATACTGGGTAAAGTATGATATCAACCCTTATTTGAGACCAAAGGGAGAGATGTTTATTTGGTGCAAATTTATATTTTTGGTATCACATTATCTAATTTAATGTGTATGGTCAGTTTACTTGAACACCATAATTACATGGAATCTTGAATAGTACGTAAGATCTTGATTTGCACAGGTCGGTGTGATCACCCAATATATCCCAGAGTAATTTGGCCAAAGAATTAAAAAGTCTTTGAAAAGTCCCCTTGGGGGACTGAGGAGAAAGGAGGAAATATTCATCTTCCCCATCTGGGAAATTTCTGATATCTTGCAACAGTAGGGACAACCAATTTAATAGACTGAGCCCTCAAATTTGGAGCTCACCCCTATAAAGCTAATTCCTGAAAAGAAGAAGAAAAACTACTGGTAATTATGCCTAAGCATCATCCACAGACAACCTCTCTAAGCCAACTTGGCAGGTTAACTCACAACTCTCCCCCCATGTGAGGTATGACTCCCAGGGGTGTAAGTCTCCCTGGCAGCATGGGACCTTACTCCCAGGGATGAGCTGGAACCCAGCATCGTGGTAGTGAGAAAGTCTTTTTGACCAAATGGGGGAAGAGAGAAATGAGACAAAACAAATTCTCCATGGCTGAGAGATTTCAAACAGAGTTGAAAGATTATCCTGGAGGTTATTCTTAAGCACCATATAGACATCCCTTTTTAGTTTAGGGGGTATTGGAGTGTCTAGAGGGAAGAACTCATTCCCTTATTCTTCCCTCTCATTGAGCAATGGTATTTCAAGATATCCTTTATCTCGCCCTATTATTTATTTATTTTTTCCATATTTCTTTTACTCATCTGTCCATACCCTGGATTAAAGGATTATCAGACACAAGGTTTTTACAATCACACAGTCACATTGTAAAAGCTGCATATTTATACAGTCTTCTTCAAGAAACTTCAAGTTCAACTGTTGAGCTGTGTTCCCATAGCCTCGTTTCTTGAAGAAGACTGTATAAATATGTAGCTTTTACAATGTGACTGTGTGATTGTAAAAACCTTGTGTCTGATAATCCTTTAATCCAGGGTATGGACAGATGAGTAAAAGAAATATGGAAAAAATAAATAAATAATAGGGCGAGATAAAGGATATCTTGAAATACCATTGCTCAATGAGAGGGAAGAATAAGGGAATGGGATGTATGAGTTCTTTTTTTTTTGGAGTGATGCAAGTGTTCTATAAATCATCATGGTGAAGAACACACAACGATGTGGTGATATTGTGAGCTATTGACTGTATAATATGATTGGACTCTATGTGTGTGGATAGTTCTCAATAAAAATTTTTTTTTAAAAAAAGAGTTAATGGGCTCTGTGCTGGTTTGACTCTGTGGTGTACCTCAGAAAAACCATGTCTTTTAATCCTCATTCATTATTGTTGGGTGGAAACTTGATTAGATTATCTCCACAGAGATGTGACTCACTCAATTCTGGGAATTAATATTTGATTAGATGGACTTGTGACTCCACCCATTCCAGATGGGTCTTGTTAGTTTGCTAAAATCCTTTAAAAGAGGAAGTATTTTGGAGAAAGCTTCAGAAGGACAAAATCCATGAGAGCAGGAAGAAATGCAGAGCCCATGCAACCAGAGACCTTTGGAGATGAAGGAAAATGTCCCCAGGGCAGCTTCAGGAAATAAGAAACATGGAGAGGAAGCTAGCAGATGTCACCATGTTTACCATGTGCCTTTCCAGGTGAAAGAGAAACCCTGAATTTTATCGGCCTTTCTTGAGTGAAGATAACCTTGTTGGTGCCTTAATTTGTGCATTTTTATAGACTTGCTTTAATTGGGACATTTCCATGGCCTTAGAACTATAAACCATCAACTTAATAAATTCACCTTTTTAAAAGCCACCCCACTTCTGGTATTTCACATTCTTGCAGCTAGCAAACTAGAACAGATTTTGGTACCAGATAAGTGGGATGCTGCTATGGTTTGCAAATACCAAACATGTTGGAATAGCTTTGTTCTTCTTTTTTTTTATTATTAATTAAAAAAAATTAACAACAAATGAACAAAAACATTCTTAACATATGATCATTCCATTCTCTATATATAATCAGTAATTCACAATATCATCACATAGTTGCATATTCATCATCATGATCATTTCTTAGAACATTTCATCAATTCAGAAAAAGAAATAAAAAGACAACAGAAAAAAATAAACGAAAACAGAGAAAAACAAAAAAATATACATACCATACCCCTTACCCCTCCCTTTCATTGATCACTAGCATTTCAAACTAAATTTATTTTAACATTTGTTCCCTCTATTATTTATCTTTATTCCATATGTTCTACTTATGTGTTGAAAAAGTAGATAAAAGGAGCATCAGATACAAGGTTTTCACAGTCACACAGTCACATTGTGAAAGCTATATCATTATACAATCATCATCAAGAAACATGGCTACTGGAGCACAGCTCTACATTTTCAGGCAGTTCCCTCCAGCCTCTCTATTACATCTTGAATAACAAGGTGATATCTACTTAATGTGTAAGTATAACCTCCAGAATAACCTCTCGACTCTGTTTGGAATCTCTCTGCCATTGACATTTTCTCTCATTTCATTCTTCCCCCTTTTGGTCAAGAAGATTTTCTCAATCCCTTGATGCTGAGTCTCAGCTCATTCTTGTGTTTTTCTCAATTCCTTGATGCTAAGTCACAGCTCATTCTAGGATTTCTGTCCCACGTTGCCAGGAAGGTCCACACCCTTGGGACTAATGTCCCATGTAGACAGAGGGAGGGTGGTGAGTTTGCTTGTTGTGTTGGCTGGAGAGAGAGGCCACATTTGAGCAACAAAAGAGATTCTCTTGGGACTGATTCTTAGGCCTAATTTTTTAAAATTTATTTATTTATTAATTTAAAAACTTTAACAACAAATGAACTAAAACATTAACATGTGATCATTCCGTTCTACATATATAATCAGTAATTCACAATATCATCACTTAGTTGCATATTCATCCTTTCTTAGAACAGT
The DNA here is from genome assembly GCA_004026745.1 of Myrmecophaga tridactyla. Taxonomy (NCBI): domain Eukaryota; kingdom Metazoa; phylum Chordata; class Mammalia; order Pilosa; family Myrmecophagidae; genus Myrmecophaga; species Myrmecophaga tridactyla. Next base: position 14,854 of record PVIY010047206.1, read on the forward strand.
TGCATCAATTCAGAAAAAGAAATAAAAAGACAACAGAAAAAGAAATAAAACAAAAACAGAGGGAAAAAAAAAGATTATACATACCATACCCCTTACCCCTCGCTTTCATTGATCACTAGCATTTCAAACTAAATTTATTTTAACCTTTGTTCTCCCTATTATTTATTTTTATTCCATATGTTCTACTCATCTGTTGACAAGGTAGATAAAAGGAGCATCAGACACAAGGTTTTCACAATCACACGGTCACACTGTGAAAGCTGTATCATTATACAATCATCTTCAATAAACATGGCTACTGGAACACAGCTCTACAATTGCAGGCAGTTCCCTCCAGCCTCTCTGTTATGCCTTAACTAAAGAGGTGATATCTATTTAATGCATAAGAGTACCCTCCAGGATAACCTCTCGAGTCTGTTTGGAATCTCTCAGCCATTGACACTTTGTCTCATTTCACTCTTCCCCCTTTCGGTCGAGAAGGTTTTCTCAATCCCTTGATGCTGAGTCTCAGCTCATTCTAGGATTTCTGTCCCATGTTGCCAGGAAAGTCCACACCCCTGGGAGTCATGTCCCACGTAGACAGGGGGAGGGTGGTGAGTTTGCTTGTTGTGTTGGCTGGAGAGAGAGGCCACATCTGAGCAACAAAAGAGGCTCTCTTGGGTATGACTCTTAGGCCTAATTTTAAGTAGACTTGACCTATCCTTTGTAGGGTTAAGTTTCATATGAACAAACCCCAAGACTGGGGGCTCAACCTATAGCTTTGGTTGCCCACACTGCTTGTGAGAATTTCAAGAATTCAACTTGGGGAAGGTGAATATTCCCCCATTCTCACATTCCCTGAAGGGGACTTTACAAATACTTTTTTATTCACTGATCAAATCACTCTGGGATTTATCGGGGCATCACTCTGGACAAACTAACAAAATCTCATGTCCTACTCAAGGTTCCATGTATTATGGTGTTCAATTAAGCTGTCTACATAAGCTATATTAGGAAATATAAATTGTGTACCAAATAAACATTTTTTATGTTTTTTAAGCACTAGTCAAAATATAAATTTTGTACCAAATAAACATTTTTTGCTTTTGTCTCACACATAAGTGGAAATTTTAAAATATTAATTACCATCTATTTTCAGCACCCTGCAGTAATGACATTCCTTTGTTCTTCCTCATGCAAAAACATTTTTTTAATTTGTACATTTTATCGCTTCTCGGCCTTTTGGCTAAGATCAAGTGTAGTATCTGTACTTATCAGTTTAATATCTGATACGTCCTCTATCCAAGGACAATGTATTAAATGGATTTTTGGAGCAGGGAGATGGAATAGGAGCTTGCTCCATCCACCCCAGGCATCGGTCTGGTATTGCAGTACTTCCAGGAATGGTGTACCCCTCCCTCAGTTGCGATGTGAACTGCAGACTTGACTTTTCCTTGCTCTCCGGGCTTGCTCCTTTCCTTTACCAGACCGGGATGTCCAGAGCTCCCTTCCTGTCTTTCCCCCTGAGCTGCTTGTGCTGTCGTTTCTTCTTCGTCTCTTTCTTTCTTTTCTTCCTGCTGTCACGTCTTTTATTTGTGGTGATGGCCAACCCAGGTTTCGCCCAAGTGGTAAATGCTAGGTAGTAAGTCTTGGGTGAGCACTTTACTTGTGCTGCATGCAGGCCCTTTGTTCCATACCTTCTCCAACCTGTGAGAGACCTTCTCCTTCTCGCCATCAACTGCGTCAGCTGCTCCTGGCTCACTCTCTCTGTTCTATCCTAGGTCTTATGCTTCCCAGTGGCTGTAGCCCCCTTTGTTACTAGCATCATACTCTCTGATCACCTTCTGCCTTACCAGCAACCTTCCTCTGTCTTCACCCCCCACACACCATGTTCTTTACCTCTCTCTATTAAAAAAAAATTGTATATTTAGTCACTATCATTATACACTGTAGGCATTCCTAGATTATACCATCTCAATCTTTATCATCTAAATTTCTTTCTGATTTCATTTATGCCCCCAACCCTCCTCCCTCTATCATTCTCACATGCAGCTTCATTCAGTGTTTTAATATAATTGTATTACAGTTAGGTAGTATTGTGCTGTCCATTTCTGAGTTTTTATATTCACTCCTGTTGCACAATTTGTATCCTTTCAGCTCCAATTACCCAATATCTTATCCTATTTCTATCTCCTGATGGTCTCTGTTACCAACAAAATATTCCAAGTTTATTCACTAATATCAATTCATACCAGTGAGACCATACAGCATTTGTCCTTTTGTTTTTGGCTAATCTCACACAGCATAATGTCCTTAAGGTCCATCCATGTTGTTACATACTTCATAACTTTATTCTGTCTTACAGCTGCATAATATTCCATCATATGTATATACCAGAGTTTGTTTAGCCACTTATCTGTTGATGGACATTTTGGCTGTTTCCATCTCTTTGCAATTGTAAATAATGCTGCTATAAACATTGGTGTACAAATGTCCGTTTGTGTCTTTGCCCTTATGTCCTTCGAGTAGATACCTAGCAATGGTATTGCCGGGTCATATGGCAATTCTATATTCAGCTTTTTGAGGAACCGCCAAACTGGCTTCCACAGTAGTTGTACCATTTGACATTCCCACCAACCGTGGATAAGTGTGCCTCTTTCTCCACAACCTCTCCAGCACTTGTTATTTTCTATTTTGTTGATAATGGCCATTCTAGTGGATGTGAGATGATATCTCATTGTGGTTTTGATTTGCATTTCTCTAATGGCCAGGAAAGTTGAGCATCTCTTCATGTGCCTTTTGGTCATTTGTATTTCCTCTTCTGAGAAGTGTCTGTTCAAGTCTTTTTCCCATTTTGTAATTGGATTGGCTGTCTTTTTGTTGTTGAGTTGAACAATCTCTTTATAAATTCTGGATACTAGACCTTTATCTGATATGTCGTTTACAAATATTGTCTCCCATTGTGTAGGCTGTCTTTTTACTTTCTTGATGAAGTTCTTTGATGTGCAAAAGTGTTTAATTTTGAGGCGTTCCCATTTATTTATTTATTTCTTCAGTGCTCTTGCTTGGGGTGTAAGGTCTATAAAACTACCTCCAAGTATAAGATTTATAAGATATTTCCCTACATTTTCTTCTTAATGGTTTTATGGTCTTAGACCAAATGTT
>PVIY010047207.1:0-18002 GCA_004026745.1 Myrmecophaga tridactyla
AGCACTTGCCGTGTCTCTACCACCTTCAGCCCTGGTCATGTTTAATTCTTGTCTAATATCCCAACCCGTGGACCACTTCCTTTATTGGCCCAACACGGGAGCTGACCAAACATTTAGGTTATTTCCAGCTTTCTCCAGTTAACATAGCATGGGGCTTTTTGCATCGGGTGATTTCTCGAGAGAGTGTTCCAGTTCGGGGATGAACATATTTATTCTGCTGATAGTGGGGTGCCTGGCACTCTTCCTGGCCACCTGCAGTGGGCCAGGCCCTGCCTTCATTACATCCTCAGAGATGATTCTGGGCTGCCCAGTGAATGCCTTCCCAACCTCTCAAAGCCCTGCTCCCACACCATGTGGGGCCACTCCCCCCACAACTATGGAACCAGTTTGTCTTCTTGCGTTCCAATCTGATTATTTTAGTACCTGCTATAAGCCAAGATCCCCCAGTCTCTGCCCAGGGTGGTTTTGGGTGGAACTGACCACCCAGGGCCAAGGGTGGGTCCTGACAGGCTAAGCCAAGGATGGGCCACGGGGGGCCAAGCCCAGGGCTTGAACCTGATGATGGGGGAGGGAAGCTTGGTATCCAGCCACTAAGGGGCTGCCCAGGGGCAGAGGGGCTAGGAGACCTTGGCAGGATCTGTCTCCATAGCTATGTCACAGAAACAACAGGTGTAACCTGCTTGGCGTGTGTGTGCGGGTAGCCCATCCTCTCTGCGTGCTAGGGACTCAGTGAAACACTTTCTTAGGCTCCAGTTCACTAATCCTCACAGCTTCCCTATGCAGTGGGCCGGTGGCCCCATTTGTGCAAACAAGGCAAAGCAGCCTCTAAGAAGGCAAGTGACTTACCCGGAGGCAAACACCGAGCCAGTGGTGGGGGCAGGAGGCAAACCCTGGCTGCCGGACTCCAGGGCCCTTTTGCCACTCAGCCTCGGGGGAAGGGAGGGTCGGTGTCCTCAGAGCATGCTTGTGGCATAAATAAAGGATTTCAATGCAGCGTCTTCTCGGAGGTAGGGGGTGGGGGTCTTGTGTGTGGCAGTGCTGGGGGTTGCACAGTTCTCTGGCTGTGCCTTGGGTCACACTGTGGTGGCAGGGAGCCTGGATGACCAGTGGGCAATCTGCATGGGAGTGTGTGTTGTGGGGCAGGTGGGGGGAGATGGCAATGAGAGGACACTGGACAAACCATGGGTTAGAAGTCCTTGGCTCTGGTCACTGAAGTCCCATGTGTTTTGATTATTATATTAATATTAGAGGGTGCACAGGTAGTTGAGGTAGAATTCTCCCCTGCCATATGGGAGATCCAGGTTCAATTCCTGGCCCATGCACCCTACCCCCCAAATATACATTAATATTGGCTTATGCTTATGGTCACACTCACATATATATGGGGTATATGTGTATCACAGAAGCTGGACCTCACTTTAGAATTTCTGCCACAGTTACACTTTCAAAGTCCCCTGTCCCAGCCCCTGCTCGGGTAGCCACATCTGGTACCAGCCACCTGGCCGTGCCTGATTGGCCCAGGCCTGGGCATCTGACTCAGGACTCCAATTCCTGGGCTGGCCACAGCCTCAGGCCTCAGGATGGGGCCCTCGAAGCCAAGCTGGGCCAATGAGATTCTTTTCCCCAGCCAGAAGGTGGAAAGCAGGGCCATGAGAAGGTAGGAAGTGGCATGGGACAAGCTCTGAAGCCAATCTGCCTGTGTTCAGCCTGGCTCATTCAGCAGCTGTGTGGTCTCAGGCATGTTACCTAACCTCTCTGAGCCTGTTTCCTTTGCTGTTGCATGGCAATAACAGAACTCATTTTACCAATTGTTGTGATGATTACAGGGAGGTTGGCAACATTTCTTCAAGGAGTTTTGGGAATGTTCTGCTTCATGTCACCTCCCTGGTGGGCTGAGGGAGGGTAGCCTGGGGGTGCCAAGGGTGAGAAATGCCAGCATGTGAGAAACACACCCATGAGAGCCAGTTCCTCCCAGACACAACTGATGGGCCCAAAGTCACATCCTTAAAATTCACCCTGTATCCTGCGACATCAGCTTTCTCTGAACACGCTAACCATCCGGTTGAAACAAACACCCCATTCTGCAAACCAAGAATTTCCCCCAAATGCTTAAGAAACATCCTCTGTTGAAGGGGTGAGCAGAACTAAGACTGCTGAAGGAAAAGATACAGCAGAGGCAGGAAACAGCCTGTTTTCATGTCCCCAAAGGTCAGGTGTACAGTTACACTTGAACTGAATTACACTGATTTCCCCATTTAAAACTGCAGGACCCAAGATCCCTAAAAGAGAAAGAAATCTTGGAACAGTGTCACATTGTGCTGAAGTCTCCCCTCCTGCCTTCAGACTCTCCAACCCCACAAGTAGCCCATCCCTCATCCCACATTTCTTTCAAAGTTTAGGCCCAGGGGCTCTTTTTTTAACATCTTTAATGAGGCAACCTCTTATTCCCATAGAGGACTTCAATCCCATAAAAGTACCTGTGGGTTTTAATTGCCCAAACCAGCAGAACCAGAAAGAAAGAGTGATGGCAAATAACAGAGGCCCATCCCTTATGGCCAGTACACCTTTCTCCTGGCCAGATTTCTGGCATTCCTCTGAGATCACCAGACAGGCACCAGGGGACAGTGGGACAAAGGGCCTGCTACCCGCTGGTGTGGACCATGGACCCAGGCTCCACCTCCCCGTGGGCTGGTATTTTTAGACAAGTCCTTGGCTCCCTTATCTAAATGGTCGCCTAACTGGAGACCTTGAGCTCTCAGCCTTTCAAATATACCGTGGGATTCCTACCGTTGCTGGGACTCCCTCCTAAATGCTAAGGCCCAGCTCCAGCCAGCTCAGCTTTGGGGCCTACCTCCATAGTAGGTGGTCAAACCCTCTTTCATTTTTATCCTTTTTCAAGAAGTCAGTTGTTCTTGGCGCAAGTTCAGCCAAGTACACACTGTCTAAAAAGAGATTTTGTTTGTTTGTTTCCGGCAGACTTGTGTGAAATCCCCCTGCAGAAGCCATTTCCTGTGCACCAGGCATTGGATTTCCTAAGCACCTGGCAAGCCAGGTAAACCTCTTGTCCCAGCTCATGCCTCACAAAATAGGATCTGAATTTTTGATGTTTAACTGTATCCTCACTTAACTGTATCCACACTTACTCCCAGAAACGACGGGGGCGGAGACGCCAAACAGGAGTGAGGGACACGGTGCAGTGCGTGGCAAACCTGGGCAAAGGTGCATTAGTCATAGTCACGCGGAGTCTCCTGCGGGGGCGGGGCGGGGGGGTGGCCGGCGGCAGTGCCCACGAATGCCAGCAGCCCCGTGGCACCAACCTTCTGGTCCATGTTACAGACGCTGCGGAAATGATGCCCCGCCCGTGCACGGGCCCCCCACTCCCCTCCACCCCCGCCTCTCGGGCCGGTCATCCTCAGCACCACGGACAGGGAAACTGAGGCTACAGGAGGTGTGCAGCCGGTGGGTGGTGGAGCCCGGCCTGGCCTTGTCCGGCTGCGTGGCCTCGAACCCACTACTTCTCCGCCTTCGATTCCTGAACCTAGATAATTCCTCCCGCTGGGGATGCGACGGGACGTGGACGCGCGTCGTTGACTGCTGAGCCGGCGCTGGGAAATGTTATAAAGCGCCCCCCACTCGCCCCTACCGGAGCTCCAGGAGGTGCCCGGCCCCAAGGTCAGGCGGAAAGAGCAGCAGCCTCAAGCCACCAATTTCCTGCCTGCCCCTGCCAGGCCCCTAGCCTCGTAGATCATGGGGTTCCCAAGGGCCCCAAGGAAAGTTTCAGCCTCTAAGGCCAAGCCCGGGGTCCTCCGGGGGGCGACCCGCCCGCTCCCCGCACCGCTCGGCCCTTCCCTGCGGGACGCCCGCGCTGCCCCTTCCCGGCCTTCCCGCAAACCCTGGCACCAGCCCCACGCCCCGCCCCCTCGCGCCCGGCCCCGCCCCTCCAGGCGGCCGCAGGGCTCGGAGCGGGAGGGGGGCGTCGCCGTAGCCAATGGGAAGCGGCGAGGCGAGGGCGGCGGCGGTGGTGACGCGCGCAGCAGGCCGGGCGCGGCCAATCAGCGACGGGCGCGAGGGCGGGCTGTGACGCGCGGCGGGCCCTCCTCGTGCGGCTGCTGTATAGAGGCGAGCGCCGCGGCGAGCAGGACCAGCCCAGCGCCGTCGCCGTCCGCACCGCCGCTCGCCCCTCGCGCTGCCAACCGCAGCCCGGCGCCCCGCGCCCGCCACCGCCGTCGCCGCCCGACCGCGCCAGTCTCCCGGCCCGCTCGGCAGCGAAACCAGCGGTTGAGGCCTTCCCGCCCGGCCCCCGTGAGGCGGGCGCCCTGCCGGCCGCCGAGCCCCTTCCCCTCACGCCGCGGCCGCTGCGTCTCCTCAGCCGTCCGGCATGAAGACCAAGTTCTGCAGCGGGAGCGAGGCCGAGTCCTCGCCGCTCGGGCTGCTCCTGAACTGCGGCGGCGGTAGCGCGGCCCCGTCGCCCGGCGTGGGGCAGCAGCGCGGCGCCGCCAGCGACCTCGAGCCCAAGCCGCTGGGCGGCCGGCAGTCCCCGCTGGCGCTGCCGCCGCCGCCGCCGTCGCTGCCGCTCCCCCCGGCGGACGAGCAGCCCGAGGCGCGGACGAGGCGCAAGGCCTATCTGTGGTGCAAGGAGTTCCTGCCGGGCGCCTGGAGGGGCCTTCGCGAGGACCAGTTCCACATCAGTGTCATCAGGTCGGTGGCGGCGTCGGGCGAGGGCGGGCGGGGTGGGGGTGGGGTCCCGGGGGCCGGTCAGGTGACATCGCGGGGGGCGGGGCCCGGGCGAGGCAGGGGGCCTTCCGCCTTGTCGCTCCCCCCCCAGCCCCTGTGAAACGGAAGCTGAATCCCCGGAACCTGGCCCCGCGGCCTCCGAGCCCCGCCGCCCACCCAGATGGCAGGCATTTGTGAAAACGTCTGTTTCCTGGGGGAGCGGGTCTCTCCTAGGAAAACGATACCGTTCGGTGGCAAAGTGCGTTTTGCAGGGCAGCTAAAAATATGCCTTGGGAAGTGCAAAGGCGGCCTTTGGCCTTGAATGAATGAATGAGGCAGCCGGTGGCTGGATTTAAAAAAAAAATCCACTCGGTGACCCTGATTTGTAGTTCTTCGAGTCCGCAGTTCGATTTTTATCCTTCTGGAGGTGTCGTTTGTGAGTGGAGTAGGGGTGACATTTGCTAATTCCCACTAAAACTGTTCAGATATCGTGGAGGGGTCTTACCAGTCAGTTAAGAGATGTGGCTCCAAAGGTGACTTTGAGAGTGAGGTAGAAAGGGTTTCTCTCCCCTTCTTTAAGCTTAGAATTTTTAATCTGAAATTACAGAAATATGCATACATATTCAGACATCACAAAAATTTGAAGATCCACCCCCCTCCCCCATAACCAATTAACATTTGGTGTGCATCCTTCTGTTTACCCGCAGGAAAGGCGAGCATTCTACCGCTGAACCACCCCTGCACCCCCTGTTCATTTACTTTTAAATGGTTGTCTGGGAATTAGCTGACTAGATGCCACAGATAATCCTCAGTTTGTCATTTGATGCCTTTTCTGTGCCTACAGTCTTTTACCAGAGCCGCCAATGCAGCAGAATGAAGTGCCCTTCCTTTCCCCTTTGTGCCCCAAGCCTCTCTTACAGATGCGCTCACAAGCTGGGAAGGTCGAAAGGCAGTGGGAGGAAACAGAAAACCAAAAGATCCTTTCAAAACCTTAATCTACGTTGAGTTAGGCTTCAAGAGCCATTAGTCTGCAGTGGACGGGAAATGACTTGCCTGAGGCCTTGGCTAGGAAAAACAGTTGCACACCTGGATTCAGGCTGGAGACAACCTTGTGGCACTCATCGTTTGGACCTTTGCGTTTTGCTCAAAGCAGTCATAAAAGTATCGAGAATGTCTTGTCTCTTCTAAGAATTACTAGTGTTTGAAGACACAGCTTTCTTTTTGGGTTGGAGGAACGTCTTAAAATATTGCATGGTTTACATTGCCTCTCTGTCCAGTTTTTGGGATAGAAATGTAGTTACGAAATGAGTTTTATAAGGAGAAAGGAGAAACCTGACTTTAAAGGCGAAAGAGGCAGTTCGGGGGTGGAAAAGGGATTCCCTGGGTTGAAACTCAGTAGTCTTCCATAAGGGTTGCGTAAGTAACCCTTCCATAAGGGTTACTGCAGCTTCAGCTGTCATGTATGGCTGACACTACCAGATCCATTTCTCAAGGCCCAGCTTTTTGCTGTGTGCGGGGATTTATTAGACCTCAGCCATCTCACTGCAACCCACCCCAACCCTTCGGCCCCTCCTTGCCCTGAATATGCTTCTCCTGCTTTCTCTCTGAGTAACAGCAGCCAGGCTGAAGTCTCCCAGGATCACTTCTGACTCTTCCCCCAAAGCCCCTCCTTCCCCTCCTTCACACGCAGACATGAGCTGCTCGTGCACCCTTATCTTCTGCCCGCTGCTGTTGCCGCTCCCAGTGGGCACCTGCCGGCCTTGCATAGACTCTGTAATAGGAGGCACCTGTGGATGTCCTTCTGCCTGCCCTTTCTCCCTTCGGATCCATCTTTACCTGTGACCTGGTATTTCTCAATTACCGTTACTCCTTTGGGTAAAAGTTTACTGTGGCTTCCTGTGGCTAGAGAATAAAATCCAAGTTTGTTTGCATGATCTAAACTTGCGTCCAGCCTTCCCTACTAAAGTGGTGTTGATGTTTTAAAATCAATCCTTCCCCCTAACCTGCAGCAACTAACGGCCAGCTTGTTGTGCTGGACTCTGCATGTTTCTGATAAGGCCCGTGCTTGCCATTACCAGGCCTTTCTTAGCTCTTGTCCTCTGTTTAGCAGCCTGTCTGCTCTTGTCTGCTTTCTCCTGCAAAGCCCTAATTCATAGATAATCTTCTTGATTCCATCAGGCAGAATTAATCCCTTCCTCGTTTATGTTTCTTCCATAACACTCAATTTACACTTTCGGTTTTTTTAGGCCTCTCACCACACTGTTGATGCATTTGACCCTCATGTTAGATTGAAATCTTCAAGGGCATTTCATGGTCATCCCTGAAAATAGTGGAGGGCCTGGCACACAATTAGCAATGTTTGTGTTTGTAAATGGCTGACCTCTGCATGCGATGAGCAGAGGGTCACATTATCAGACTCATGGTTTTATGAGTCTCTCTGGTTATGAGTGCTAGAGGGAAAAATAAAAGTTGCCAGAACATAATTGTTAGTAATGAACTGACCGCTTAAAAAATTTGTTGGTGCTCAGACACCATAGCATAACACTAATTTCATTTCCTGCTCATCAACTGTTGGTTAGTATATTTCATAGCTGATAGATAAAAGTCAAAGCAGTTACAAAATGAAATTGCTGATCTTGGAAAGGATGCAAGATTTCATGAAGTTTGAAGAAGGGGAAATATTTGAGAAATGTTAAGTTTCACTCAAATCTATTGGCCACTTGCACCCACAGAAAGAACGATTTACAGTTGAAAAGAAAATTGACGAGGATGATACCACAGGTTGGGAGAAGTAGAATGATTTCAATATCAAAAGGTGGAGAAAGCCTTGGAAACACTGCAAAGCACTCAGTTTTCCAGAATTATACAGTAAAAGCCAAATAGGGAGTGAATGTTCACTGCAAAAATTGTATAACAGATCTTACCTTGATTTGCTTTTCAAGCATTAGTAAGAACTTAGTTGCATCTTGTATCATTAAATATAAGAAAAATAGTTTTTAGTTTCATTTTCAAGATAAAGTTTAATTTAAATTTTGTTTGTACTGTTTACTGTGAAAATTTGGTCCCTTGGGTGTCCTATTTCCGTACCATTTATCCTTGGGTGTTCTAGTTTGCTAGCTGCCGGAATGCAACACACCAGAGACGGATTGGCTTTTAATAAAAGGGGATTTATTTTGTTGGTTCTTAAGGGGAAAGGCAGCTAACTTTCCACTGAGGCTCTTTCTTACGTGGAAGGCACAGGATGGTCTCTGCTGGTCTTCTCTCCAGGCCCCTGGGTTCCAACAACTTTCCCGGGGGTGACTTCTTTCTGCATCTCCAAAGGCCTGGGCTGAGCTGCAAGTGCTGAGATGAGGAATGCCAAGCTGCTTAGGCTGTGCTACGTTGCGTTCTCTCATTTAAGTACCAGCCAATTAAGTCAAATGTCACTCATTGCAGCAGACCCGCCTCCTAGCTGACTGCAGATGTAATTGGCAACAAATGAGGTTCACGTACCATTGGCTTATGTCCGCAGCAACAAGACTAGGTGTGCTCACCTGGCCAAGTTGACAACTGAATCTAACTAACACATTGGGTAATGTGCTTCCTTCATTCTGTGCCATCTCTGTGCTGTTGCTTTTAGCCTTGGTTTATCCCCCTCTGACGGTTACCCAAGGTTCTTCCAGGTTTTGCCTTGTCAGTAAACTTAGCCTGGCTCTGTGATCTCTAACAGCTGGCAAGGAATCTTGTCCTGTCTTGCGACAGTTCTTGCCTCTATTTCTTTTTTCTCCATGGGCAGGCACTGGGAATTGAACCCGGGTCTCTTACCTGGCGGGCGAGAACTTTGCCTGCTGAGCCACCGTGGCCTCTAGCTTTTCATAAATCTTAATTTGCAACCACAGTGAGATTGAAATCTCCATGTCTTTCATGACACATTTATACATCTCAGTGTGCCTCCTACTCCTTTTGTTGAGTAAAGCAGTAGCCCAGGGGCTGATGATTAAACAGTAAATAAGTAAGCCCAGAAGATCGGTGTGGGTTGGAAGGGATGACGTACTTTGCAGAGAAAATGGGAGTACTCCTGAACTCTGAAAGGTGAGAGGACCTTCAAGGGGGAAATAATAGGTATAAAGGCATGCTGTATTCCCAGGATGCTAAAGAGAATGGCTTGTAATTTGTATTTCACCCTATTTCTTGGGTGGCCTGGGAGATAGCAGAGAAGAGGAGGTTGTAGCAGCACAGGGGGAGAGAAGGACTTATATTTGGAAGGAGCTGGGGAGAATGGAAAGGAAGAATTTGGAAGATGAGGAGAATTCCATGTTGTTGATTATGATTTTGAGCCTAGGTCAGCGGCAATGGGGCATTGCCGTTTACTGAAGAAGGCAGATCAAATGGAAGAAACTGTTTTGGATAGAGGAAGGAGAAGATCATGAGTTGGAAGTCAGGCTGGAGGATAAATTGGTATTTTTTGAGGGGAATCGAGGTAAAAACTGCAGGGTCTTATTAAAAGAATGAGTGGTTCGCATCTAGGGGAGTCTGGTGATGCCTGGAGGGGACATTTGTCACAGAAACTCTGCGAAGGTCACTACGCACATTCTGGGTGGAGCCAGGTGTGCTGCTGAAGTTCCTACGTTGCACAGGCAACTCCCCCTTCCAAACCCAGAGAATTATCTGGCTCCTAGGTTTAAAGATTGAGCTTTATTCATTTTTTTTTCCAGTGGGCCTAGTCTTGTAGACTAACCTGTTGGTGATGATGAGCACCTGACATAAGCTCGTGTGATCCTCACAAAAGCCTGTTAGATAGATAGATACTACTATGGTATTTGTGGTACAAAAATAGACTTGGGGGAATTGAACGTCTCGTCCAAGATCATGTGGTTGGTCTGGTAGAGCCAGCACCCTAAACCTGCTCTGACTTCAAGCCCCTTCTCTTAAATGCCTCCTCCCAGGTCCGGGTTCCCTGTTCCTGATGGCTTAATACTGACATGGTCATATTACTGCGGCGGGGTTTTCACTCACCATAGTTCTGGTTGAATTTTAGATGGGTAGAATAAATTTCTTAAAAACTCACTTTGATTTCACTTGTGTTTTAAAATCAGTAGCTTTGTTGGTATTATGCTGTGGTTCTGTTTTCCATGTACCCAGACCTATGGGCTTGGGATAATTTCCTGTTGACACATTGGTTATATTATGAATTTTTTTCTTTCCAGTCATTGTTAAAGACTTGCAGATGATGCTCTTAAACTGCCTGTGTATTTCTTTTCTATGGGGTCCAGGTCCTGCAGCTGTAGGGAGGCTAAGTCCTCTGGATCCTGGGCATAACCTTTGGTTTGCAACTTGATGGCGTGTTACTTTTGGACAGGTTTTCAGAGGTTAATGGCTTTTTTGCTTGCAGCAAAATATAACCTGTGGTTATGTGTAGACCTGATAACTTTCCATCCTTGTTTAGCAGTTGAACATCTTTGTGGTAAAGGTTTCTCTGGAGCATTTGGGTTCTCAGGTTCATCATCTATCTGCTTGAGCACTGAACTGCCTCACCTGTTAGTGAATCCAGATGATTAAAACTATTGTTGATGCTTGACATCATGTCTCAAGACCTTCAGGAATGCACAAAGCAGCTTTTATCACTGTAGCATGGTGTTTTCTCCCTTAGAATGTGTAGAACATAACAAATTAGCCTCTTTAGACCCTTTTGAGACTTTAAATACAGGATGTGAGCCACTTGTGAAACTATTTAAACAAACGTTGCTAAAATAAACTATGTGATATAGTAAATCACTATCTAATAAAGTGATTTTACTCCAAAGCTTAAAAAAAATATTTTCTGTGCGGTAACCTTGACACCATTTGTAATTCCAGACAGAGACTAGCTCAGGAGGCTCCCTTCTGCATGGGAGCCTTAGAGCTTGTAGTTAAAATTGGGGCTTCAGCTAAATTCCAAGTGACTTCCTGTTCCAGACTGAAGCCTTGGGTTTGCTGTTCATGTGTCCAGAGGTAGCACTCTGTACCCGTACCAGCTTCAAGATGCCATATTGTATGTTTTTAAAGTAGGCTACCTGGTACAGATTGAATAAATTACATCTGCTGGACTATTTTGCTTTTATTCTTGGGACTGAGGTTTCAATGATATCATTGACTGGGATTTAACTTCCTTTTTTTTAATTTGAAAAATGACTTGTATGTAAAATATACAAAGAACTCTTAAAGCTCAACAATAAGACATTAGCCCTTTGTGATTTAGGAATTTTTTTCTCAAAGTTATAAGTCATTTGATCAGTAGCCCAGAACAGCAACAAACTAAGGGCATGAATTGGTGACCACAGAAGTACACATAGCTTTTAAATATATAAAAGACATGCATAATATTTTTTCCGATTAGGTTTTCAAATGTTTAAAGGTTGGCGAGGGTTTGAAGAAGCAGCCACTCAGTTGAAGACTTTTAAGGGAGCGGTGATGGCTTCAGCAGTCAGAAAAGATAGCTCTCATCTCTACCTCAGCCCGTGAGCCTCACCTGCAGAATTCATCAGAAGCCTTCATTGCAGATGATGGCTCTACCAGTAGGCAGTGATTTCCTGCTCTTTCAGTTTCCGACCTACTTTGGGTTGCTTGCATATGTTGAATATGATAGAAATGTATTGTTTTCTTTTATTTGATCTTCATTGGAGTTTCCAATTTGCAGCCTCCTCTATGGAATTTGGAATCATGTATACCCACAGGAGGGATCACATCTTAAGTGTATCAGCAGAATTGGGAGAGTGCCAGAAATAAACATTGTATACAGTTTTTCTAAGGAACCTTAACTTGGGCATCAGCTTTTTCTACTCTGGATATATACTTTCATTCTCTGGAGTCTTTTACAGAAAGTAACTATCCTTTGGAGAGATTCTGATAGTAGAGTTTCAGGAGTCATAAAGGGCTGGTGATGGTAGGGGTGAAATTTAGGGGAATTGATCCTCCATATCACATGTTGTAGGAGTATTTGATCTTTTTGCTTAAGTCCATGTCTTATGCCTGCTCTATTAGATTATGACATATATATGTTAGTTGTACATTTGTTACACTGATAAAAAGTTTGTATTTTCAGAGGTCTACTTGGGAGGATATTCTTTATAAATTATATGGCAAATTGGACTGTTATATTTTTACTACCATATCTGTAGTATTTTCTTCACTACTCTATTTTCCTGTTCCTAGCTGTATTGTTTGACTCATTGATAACTGTTTTTTTCTAGGTGCTTTTTCATTTTGGGGCCATCAGTGTCAATGAACTTGTTTCATTTATTTTGCCTGTCATTAAAAACTAGTTGACAGTTTACTTCCTGTCACCAAAGCCTATTGTGCAACATAGGCTACAGAACAGACAAAGGGCTAAGCGTTTCCAGGTCGTGAGCTGGTTTCTGGCCAAGCTAGCCTTCCTTCCTTCTTTAGGAGTACGGGGATAAACTTTGAATCAGGTTACACAATTTAGAACAGTAGTCCATCTGTTTGCTCATGGCTTTGAGCTTTCAAGAGTATGTGACAGGAAGAAAAACTAGGCCTTTTAATTCGGGTGTAGTGACTGATCTGTTGCTTAGTAGCAGAAGCCCTGTTGGCTCTAACTGGATATGGCAGGGTAATTTTGCTAAGCTGTGCAGAAGAGGTTCCTAGGCCAGATAAGTCCTGAAACCCAGAGGGGTCAGCCTCTCCAAGAATATCAATGAGTTCTATCCCTCTATCCCATATTATCGATGTCCCTTTCCAACATGAAAAAGAATGGAGATAGCCCAAATACCCCTAAAGATTGGGAGAAGGGTCAAAGGAGAAGGAGGAGTTATAACAGAGAAGATAGTATTTAACAAATGAATATGACTGCTGAATCATTATATTGATATTTCTTTTAATCTCCAGTGTTTTGGAGTACCTAGAAGGAAAAACCTGATATTGTGGAATTGTAACCCATACAAGATTCTGAAATCTGTTCTAGAACTACTTGTTACTTGTTGAAATTTATTTATTGCATTTTGTATATATTACATTTCACAATAAAAAGTTTTTTTAAAAAATAAACCATCAGTGAGGATCAGACCTGAGACATTACAGCAGAGATTTTTTTTTTCTAAATGTTCTAAATATCTTCAAAGAGCTAAAGAGAAACATAGATAAAGAACTTAAGAAAATGATAGATAACCCCAAGGAGACTATCAATAGAGAAATGGAGATTTTGGAAAGGAACCAAACAGAGCTGAAGAGACCATAGTAACAGAAATAAAAAATTCCCTAGAGGGGTTTAGCAGATTGTAGTGGCAGGAGAAAGAATTAGAGAGCTTTAAGATAAGACAGTTGAAATCAGTCTGAGGAGCAGAGAGAAGGAAGAATGAAGAAAAATGAACAGGTCCAAGGAACCTGTGGGTAGCCATCAGAGTGCCAGTATACACATTGTGGGAGTCCCAGAAGGAGAAGTAAAGGAGAAAGGGCAAAAGAACATTCAAAGAACTAATGGTAGAAAACCTCCCAGATTTTAATGAAAGACATGAATATACTGTGTAATGAACACCAAACAGGATAAACCCAAATAGATCCACACTGAGCCATGTTGTAATCAAATTGTCAGATGCCAAACATAGAATTCTAAAAGCCGCAAGAGAGAAGCAATGCGTCACACACAAGGGAGCCTCAATAAGATTGTGTTGATTTCTCATTGGAATCCATGGAGGCAAGAATGTAGTGGAAATACATACTTAAAGTACTTAAAGCAAAAATTGCCACCCCAAAATTTGATACCTGGCAAAACTGCCTTTTAAAAATGGAGGAAAAAACAAAGCACAACAACAAACAAAGAAAAAAACAAAGGAGGTTCAAAATAAAGGCAATTATTGTAATTCAGTTTTACAGAACAAAGGGAAAAATAAAAATCCACATGATCATCTGAACTGATTCAGAGAAGGCATTTGACATACTTCAGCACCCCTTGATAAAAACACATAGGAAACTAGGAATAGAAGGAAACTTCCTGAACATAATAAAAAGCATATTTGAAAAACCCATTGTTTGCATCATACTCAATGGTAAAAGACTGAAAACCCTCCCTTTACAATCAGGAACGAGACAAGGATGCCCACTGTCACCACTGTTATTCAGTATTGTACTGGAAATTCTATCTAGAGCTATTAGGCAAGAAAAATAAATTAAAAGCATCCAGATAGGAAAGAAAGAAGTAAAACTTTTCCCTATTTGCAGATGACTTGCTCCTATATACAGATAATCCTGAAAAAATACGTAACATAGTTACTGGAACTAATAAATGAATTCAGGAAAGTGATGGGGTAAAGATCAGCACACAAGAATCAGTAGTGTTTCTATTCACTAGTATTGAAAAATCTGAAGAAGAAATAAAAAAATCCATTTACAATTAAAAGAATCAAATATCTAGGAATAAATCTAACCAAAGATGTAAAGGACTTGTACAGAGAAAACTGCAAAATGTTACTAAAAGAAACTAAAGAAGGCTTAAATAAATTTAGGGGCAATCCATGTTCACTGCTAAAATGTGAATTCTACCGAAAGCAATTTACAGATTGAACACAATCCCAATAAAAATTTCAGCAGTCTTATTGCAGAAATGGAAAAGCCAATCATAAAATTTATTTGGAAGGGTAAGGGTCCAGAATAGCCAAAGCCATATTGTAGAAAAATGAAGTTGGAGGAGTGACACTTCCCCATTTAAAAACTTAGGACAAAGCCACAGTAATCAAAACAGCATGGTACTGGCACAAGGATAGACATATAGACCATGGAATAGAATTGAGAGTTCAGGAATCAACCCTCACATTTATGGCCATCTGATTTTTGACAAGTTGCCAAGTTTATTCAATTGGGAAAGAATAGTCTCTACAACAAATGGTACTGAGAAAATTGGATGTCCTTGTGCCAGAGAATGAAGGTGGACCTTTACCTCACACCTTACATAAAAATAAACTAAAAATGGATTAAAGTCTTAACTATAAGAACCAGCATACTTCTCTATGCTTTTCTAGAAGAAAGCATAGGGAAGTATTTTAGAACCTTATCTTAGGCACTGTTTTTTTTATATGTCACACTCAAAGCATAAGTAACAGCAGCAACAAAAATTACAAAAATGTATCCTCATCAAAAAAACTTTTTGAAATTAAAAAAAAGTTTATTAATTAAAAAATTTAAGAACAAATAAACAAACATTAACATATAATTCCGTTCTACATATGTATTCAGTAATTCTCAATATCATCACATAGTTGCATATTCATCATTTCTTAGAACATTTGCATCAATCCAGAAAAGGAAGTAAAAAGACAACAGAAAAAGAAATAAAACAATAATAGAAAAAAAAAGATTATACATACCATACCCCTCACCCCTCACCCCATCTATCACTAGCATTTCAAACTAAATTTATTTTAACATTTGTTATTTATTTTTATTCCGTATGTTCTACTCGTTTCTTGACAAGGTAGATAAAAGGAGCATCAGACACAAGGTTTTCACAATCACACAGTCACATTGTGAAAGCTCTATCATTATACAGTCATCATCAAGAAACATGGCTACTGGAACACAGCTCTACATTTTCAGGCAGTTCCCTCCAGCCTCTCCATTACATCTTGGATAACAAGGTGGTATCTACTTAATGCATAAGAATAACCTCCAGGATAACCTCTCGACTCTGTTTGGAATCTCTCAGCCATTGACACTTTCACTCTTCCCCCTTTTGGTCGAGAAGGTTTTCTCAATCCCTTGATGCTGGGTCTCAGCTCATTCTAGAGTTTTTCTCAATCCCTTGATGTTGAATCTCAACTCACTCTGGGATTTCTGTCCCATGTTGCCAGGAAGATCTACACCCCTGGGAGTCACAGTGTATGTGTTGGGAATGTTTGTGTTTCTTGTAATTTTTTTTAATTAATAAAAAATTTAAAAATATATATTTTTATTGAGAACTCTTCACATACATATATTCCATACATGGTGTACAATCAGTGGCTCACAATATCATCACATAGTTGTGTGTTCAGCACTATGATCAGTTTTTCCAAATAATAGTATCACCCCAAAATAAATAAATAAAAAAGAAAAAACTCATACATACTATACCCCTTACCCCCTCCCTCTCATTGACCACTAGTATTTCCATCTACTCAAATTATTTTACCCTTTGCCCATTTATTATTTATTTTTTTAATCCATATTTTTTTACTCATCTGTCCATACCCTGGATAAAAGGAGCAAATTTATGGACATTTCATCTTCTATAAGGCCCCCAAATCCACTAAATTGGGATAGAATAGCTTTTCAATCAATGGGCATGGGAGAACTAGACTTCAATAGCCAAAAGAATGAAGGAGGACCCCTACCTCACACTCCATGCAAAACTAATTCAAATGGATCCAAGACCTAAATGTCAACATCTACTAACAGGAGTAGCTTCTTAAATTTTATACCCGAAGTACAAGCTGCGAAAGAAACAATAAAGAAATGGGAACTCCTTAAGAGCAAGAGCTTCTGTGCCTTGAAAGACTTTGTTAAAAAGGTGAAGAGGCAGCCTACCTTAATGGGAGAAAATATTTGGAAACCACATATTGGATAAAGGCTTGATATCCTGTGTACTTAAAGAAATTATACTGTTCACCAACAAAAGGACAAAGAACTCAGTTATAAAATGGGCAGAGGTAATGAATACAGAAGGCCAAAAAGCACATGAAGAGCTGCTCATCCTCATCGGCCACAAGGGAGATACAAATCAAGATGACAATGAAATATCACCTCACACCCACAAGAACGGCTGCTATTAAATCAACAGGACACTACAAATGTTGGAGAGGATGCAGAGAAATTGGGACACCCACTCACTGCTGGTAGGAATGTATAATTTTAGCCACTGTGGTAGTCAAGTTTGGCGATTCCTAAAAAAACTAAATATTGAGTTGCCTTATGACCCGGCAATACCACTACTCGCTATATACCCAGAAGAGCTAAGGGCAGTGACACAAACAGAGATCTGCACACCGATATTCACAACGGCACAATTCACAATTGCCAAGAAATGGAAACAATCCAGCTGCCCGTCAACAGACAAGCAGATAAACAAAATGCGGTATACACATATGATGGAACACCACACAGCGTTTAGGCAAAATGATGTCCTGAAACATGACAACGTGGACAAACCTCGAGGACATAATGCTGAGCGAAATAAGTAAAAAACAAAAGAACAGATATTTGTATGATTCTGTTATGATAACTCTGGTAAAGCCTCCAGTGTTTTGGAGCAGCTAGAAGGAAAAATCTGAGGGAATGGTAGCCCATGACAAACTCTGGGGCCTGTTCTGATATGTGTTGTATCTCACAATAACAACAACAAAAATGGTAAAAAAAAAAAAAAAAAAAAAAAAAAAAAAAAAAAAAAAAAAAAAAAAAAACCCAAAAAACAAAAAAACTATAGGCAGATATAGTAATATTAGATAAAATAAATTCCTGAAATCAATCATTTGAAAATATTTAGTAACATAACTCACTCCTGTAGCAAAGTTGATATTGGTAATAAGTTTTTACTTGATATTTTGAGAATGCACACAGTTTTGATAGTTAATCAAATAGTATTTAAGATAATATTTAATATTTAGAATATAAGAAACATATATATCTAGAATTTTTCCTTCTTTGCTTTAATTTTAAATTGGTTTATGAAACATTGTACAGACAGGCTTTACAATGATTATTTAGATATTTTATTCAAATATGCTTATGGATAAGCTAAGATATCCATTTAGGATATCATATGTTAGTTGTAAAAATATTTGTATCTTAATATTTACTTGAAATCAGGAAAATGTTTAGTAACATAGATCATTATTATAGCAATGTAGTTATTTGTAAGAAGTTTCTACTTGATATTTTGAGAACATTCAGTTTTGACAGCTGATCAAATGGTATCTAAGCCTTTAATATTTAAAATTTAAGAACTTTACTGTCTGAACTTGTACATTTTTTCCTTGTTACCTTAATTTTAGATGGTTTATGTAACTTATTGCACAAACACTGCCTTTACAATGACTATATGTATACTTTATTTAAATATGCCTATGGTTAAGCTAACATATCCATTTTTTAAAAAACTTTTTTTATTAATTAAAAAAATTAACAAAAAAACATTAAGATATCATTCCATTCTACATATACAATCAGTAATTCTTAATATTATCACATAGTTGCATATTCATCATTTCTTAGAACATTTGCATCGATTTAGAAAAAGAAATAAAAAGACAACAGAAAAAGAAATAAAACGATAATAGAGAAAAAAA
>PVIY010047208.1:0-17997 GCA_004026745.1 Myrmecophaga tridactyla
CCAAGAGAGCAAGGTCCCCGGGATAGCATTCAGATCGTCCTGCCCACTCGGAGGGGAAAACTGCAGGGCGGCCAACAAATCCTCCCTGATTCCTGCACTCGTTTGGCTGGGCAGACCCTCCTTCCAAGTCCCCCAGGCAGCCTCGCCGGCTCCAAAATGTTAGAGTTGGAAGAGTCAGCGGGATCCACGCCGGCCAACTCTGTCAGCCACAGCCACGGGACTGGGAGAGACGTTGAGGCCAAGGGAGCAGGGCGCACCCTCCCCAGAATGAGGACAGGGAGAGACGTTGAGGCCAAGGGGGCAGGGCGCACCCTCCCCAGGATGAGGACAGGGAGACGCCACTGGTGAGCACAGGTGGGGGAGCATGGGTACGTGCGGGAATACGGGTCTGGGGTCCATGCCTTCAGTACAAGGGTCAAGGGGGCCGAGGAGGAGCCGGGCTGGGCTGCACTGGGCCCCGTGGCCAGCTCCACTCTGGCACTGCCCCCTCCCTTGCCGGCCGAAAGCTCCAGGACACAGCAGGGTGCAGGGCATGGCGCCCGGGCCGCGGGGAGCCAGGCACACCCACCAGGGGACCTGTCTGCAGCAAGAAAAATGGAGAAAGCAGCAGTTGGAGCAAATCCCCTGGACAGAAACTTACACCAGCTCCAAAATCGTAAGAACCCAAATGATTTTAGTCTGGCAAATCATCAGACATCCTTTTGTGCAAGAAACATCGCTGCCCAACGGCCTCGTTCCCAGCACCGTGTGCGGGTCTTTGAAACCTTGGAATTCCCAGAAAGCGACCACTTCTCTGGAAATGAAGTTGGTTCTTTTCAAGGGAAGGAAGGGATTTACCAATTGCTGAGTCTTTTATTAGCATAATAATAATAATGGAAACAGGTTATCCAGAGACCCACACAGAGGATAATGGTTTCCTCCAGGGAGCCCAGAGTTGGGGTGGAATGTTCCAGAATGCACAGGGCAGCCTTTCGAGGTCTGGTGCAAGGGGAGACCCAGCCGGGGGCACTTTCCAGGGCGGGCACCCGCAGGCAAAGGCGGATTTCAGAGCACACCCTCAGCCTCTAGAGGGGCCAAAACCCACAGCTGCCGCGGCCCCAGCTCCATCTCCCACCCGGGCGGAAAGCAGCTGCGGTTCCCCATCCTCAGAAAAGACGCACCGTGTGGAATGTTCGAGAAGCCCAGTAAGACCGGACACTGTGCCTGCGGCCGGCACACGGGCCACGCGTTGCTTTCCCAACCCCAGGGCCCCACTTCACAGGCTTATAGATTAGCTCAAAACAAATCGGTGCCCAGGCCGGGCTGTTAGCCACATGGTAATTTTTTTCAACACACTTTAAAAGGAAATCTTCCTTTTGCTGCAATTCCCAGAACTGCTTTTCCACCGACAGTCTGCGAAGCCTGCCCTTGTGCCCAGACCGGGGTTCTCCGCTGTTGGAGTCGCCCGGGGCCCAGGCACGGGAAGCGGACTGGACTGCAAACCCCCCCCCCCGTTTCAGGTAGGAAAGCGCTGTGTTAAAGCGTGGTAACAATTCTCAAAGTTGAGCCCTACGAGCCCAGACAGAAGATTCCGGAAGGACCCCGGCAGAGGCCACTGAAATGTCTCACCCTGAGAGCCCCCTGTCCACAGAGACATGCCTGCAGACTTCCCAGCACCTGTTCCCGGAGGCGGGACATCCCCGTGGACTGGGGGCTGCCGTGAGCCCTGCGGGGAGCCTGAGGCCCCCCTGCTCCCTTGTTCCGATGGACACGCACACACATTCTGCGGGCTCCACGCTTTCCGCTCTTGCTCAGTCAGTGGCGTGTGGGCCTGTGGCCTGACCAAGGCTTCCTCTCGCAGTCCGTGTCCACGTCAGGTCAGGGCTGGGCCGCGAGGCGGTTCCTCGGCTGCTTGCGCAGCCGGCGCCACATCCAGGGAGGGAAACTTCCTTTGCGAAGAGCTGTGCATGCCGACTTAGCCGGCTGAGCGGCTCCCGGGATTCAAGAAGTTGCCTGCGCGGCCTCACTTCGAAGGGCACAGTGAAAGGATGACCTATAGGCCCCATGCTGTTTTACTTAGTGGGTTGTAAAATACAGTTAAACGCTTTCCTCCTGGACTTTTTAAATCTCGCTCCGGGGACCTGGGCTCCCCACGGGCTCTGCTTGCCCCTGCCCACTCTCCGGACAAGGGACCCGTCCATGGCTTACCGCAGAACCCAGCGGCCACGGCACCTCCAGCCTTCATCCAGTTCACGTGCTGGCCTCGATGTCGCTTCTCAAAATGAGTGTCCCCCTGAATCCCCTTTTGTCCTCGTCCTTTGTCCCCGGGCTGCGCCGTGACAGCTGGTGGCCGCAGTTCGCCGTGTGGGGCCAAGCTGGGTGCGTGACCCCCTCGCACCCCCATGGACGCTGGCCAGGGGTGAGAGAGAGAGGACGGTGAGACCCCAGGGGGGACCGGGGGGGGATCCCCAAAGCCCTGTGCTTGCCGCAGTAGGACCTGCGTCCACACCGTGAGGCTGGAGGGAAGGAGAGAGGTGCGTGCAGAACTATCCCTCGGACGCGGGCATGGGACGGCGTAGTTTCCCCAAGGCCGCGGGGGCGGCCCAGTGCCCACCAGGCCACCGGACGGGAGCCCCCTGCCCGGGCGCCCTGCTGCCCGGCCCCTGTGCCCGTCCAAACCTGGGGCCAGATCCAGGACCGCGCTGCGGCCGTTTTTAGTGAATCCCATTGGAGGGCAGTATAGCCACTGGGCAGCGGTGGGCAGTCAGTGTGTGCCCGGAGACCCTCCCAGCAGGCTCCTGGGGACTGGCTTATAATGCACATTCCCAGGCCTGAACTTGAATCAGCCTCGTGGGCGGAGGGAGGACGCAATTACTTGTATTAACTAAGCTCCCAGCTGGTTTTCACGCCTAAATGAACTTGAAGAGAGCTGGGAAGTCAGGGCTGCTACCCAGATGGCCGGGTCACCTTCAGAAAACTGACTCCCAAACCCAGGGGCCGATCTTTGTAAGCCGGTCCCAGACGCTGCCCCGCCACAGCCTTTTTGAAACGGTTTGCAGCTAGAGGGAACAACACCCAAGCCATCCACAGTGACGAGAACTGACCGCAGCACAGAGCTTTCCAGCTGGAGACGGATGAAATGCAGCCCTTTGCGTTCCGGACTAGGAACTGGGGCTGGGGAAACGCACCCGCCCGCCAGCCGCAGCCCCGCCCGGCCTGGGTGCTCTCGGCTGTTCCTCAGCGGGGGCCGTGTCCTCCTGCGGTGAAATGTGCCCCCCCCCACCGAGGTCCATCTCCCTTTCTGCAGGAGAAAAAAAGATGAGACAGCTGCGGAGGGTGGTCAGCTGAGAAGGCGCCGGCCGCAGACGGCCAGCATCAGCGCCCTGGCTGGCAGAGGTGGCCACTCCGTGGTGGCCAGCCCTCGGGGACACGCTTGTCCCCATGGTGAGAAGTAGGAAGGACCAGCCTTCCCTGGTCTCTGGACCACCCCGCTCCAGCAGGCTCCTGGGAGGCCGGGTGACACGCTCAGCACAGTGGGAAGCAGCCCCCAGGTGTACGGACGGACACGGCGGGACCCGCCGGAGCGAGGCCGGGGGTGGGGCAGGAGCTGAGTGGGTGTGCCAAGGACCCCCGCAGGCACACACAGCCCGCTGCACTCGGGAGGGGCTGCCCGGGCACACACACGAGAGCGCGCTGGAAGCCAGCCCCGCACAAGGCCCTCCAGCTCGCCCGCCCGCGAGGCCACCTCTTCTGGCCAGTCAGAAATGGCTTTTTTTTTTAACATATAATTATTTTTTTGAATACAATTTTATTGAGATATATTCACATACCATATAATCATCCAAAGCGTACAATCAGTGGTTCACAGTACCATCTTATTTTTTGTGCATTCATCCCCACAATCAATTTTTGAACATTTTCTTTACTCAAAAAAATAAAATAAAATAAAAAGGAGCACCCAAAATATCACCTACCCCTTACCTGAACCCCTCATTATTTATTTATTTCGTCTTTATTTTCTTACTCATCTGTCCATACCCTGAATAAAGGGACTGTCAGTCACAGTTTTCACAATCACGTGCTCACAGTGTAAAAGCTCTGTAGTTACACGGATGTCTCTAAGAACGAAGGCTACTGGAACACAGCTCCACAGCTTCGGGTGTTTCCTTCTAGTTGTTCTAATCCACTAAAAACTGAAAAGGGATATCTATATAATGCACAAGAATAACCTCCAGAATCACCTCTTGACGCTATTTGAAATCTCTCAGCCACTGACACTTTGTCTCATTGCTCTCTTCCCCCTTTTGGTTGAGAAGTCTTTCTCACTCCCATGATGTTGGGTCCTGGCGAATCCCAGGATTTCTGTCCCACGTTGCCAGGGAGATTTACACCCCTGGGAGTCATGACCCACGTCGGGGGTGGGGAGAAGGTGGTGAGTTCACCTGCTGAGTTGGCTTAGACAGAGAGGCCACATCTGAGCAACAAAAGACATTCCCTGGGGGCAACTCAGGTATAATTATCAGGAGCTTAGCCTCTCCTTTAAAGAAATCAACTTCATAGGGGTAAGCCCCAAGATCGAGGGCTTGGCCTATTAAATTGGTAGTCCCCAATGCTTGTGAGGATATCAGGAATTTTCCAGGTAAGGAAGTTTAATTTTCCCACATTTTTCCCCTCAAGGGGACACTGCTAATACTTTTTTTATATTTTCTGCCCAAATTACTCTGGGATGCATCACGGTATCACACTGACCTGTACAAACCAACAAAATCTCACTCCATATTCAAGTTTCCATGTAATTATGGTGTTTCAATAAACTGATCATACAAGTTAAATTGGATAGTGTGCTACAGAACATGTAAATTTTGCACCAAATAAACATCTTTTCCTTTGGTCTCACTCAGAAATTGAAGTTTAAAACACAGTCAATATCATCCTTCACCTTTTAGTCTGATTTACCTTAGTCCTAACCAGACTAAGGCCCCTGCCTGCCCATAGGAAGAGGCAGGTACAGAGGTTGTAGCATATGGAAGACTGCCATGCCTGAGAGGACCACAAAAACTCCTGGCCTTGAAAGAAAGTAGCATTTGGGTAGGGCTTTGAGGTATCTATAGGAGTTCTCTGGGTGCAAGAGGATTTTAAAGACCAGTTCTTCCTCCTCCAGGAGGAATCCTGGACCTACAGAGGGTAAAAGATCTGCCCACTGCCTCAGTGCAGAGGCTAGGACAGGTCACTGAGGTCCCAACAGCCAGGTGTTAGCAGTATCTGGAGGAGCTGCTGGAGGAGGGAGCTCTTTAGAGGTGAAACCAAAGAGGTGAGACTGACAAATAAATCCTTTTGCTACTTTGGGAGAGAACTTTTTTTTAATTCAGTCCCAATCCCACCCCCTTTTTACTAAATTGCACTCCAACCTGAGCTGCAACCCTGCAAACTGCAGTGAGAGGGCAAATCTTCTGGCAAGGACAAAGCCACGTGAGGTGATGGAGCCCCTCTGCACGCAGGTGCTGCCATTTCAGGGAGGCAGAGGGGGTGAGCAGCAAGGATCCGAAAAACGACCTCGCCAAGAGGGAAGAAATAGCCAACAGATAAGGGGACGCTGGACGGCTTTGGTATTTTCCATGAAAACGAGTCTGATGAAATCTCCCAGCATGCCGGCCGAGGCCAGGCGGAGTTCTCTTCGGCCAACTAAAGGAGCTGATCCATGGAAACCATCTACTGTGTGACCTTCGCACTTTCCAGGAACAGCAGAAAGAAACGGGCCAGGCTTCAGGGTGGGGGTGCTGGGCCCTGCCCCCTCCCCAGGAGATGAGGCCGCTCACGCAGCCGAGGCGTCAGAGACCTCGCGTGACCCTGGAAATGACGTCCCTCCTTATGAGCTCAGTTTCCTCGTCTGGAAAATGGCAAAAGATTCCTGTCCAGCCCTGCTGACCCTGGTGGGGCCAGCGGGGGATGGAATTTAATAAACTGAGCAAGTGCACAGGAATCTAGAGAAGCCTGACCTCCCCCTGGGGATGGCC
The DNA here is from genome assembly GCA_004026745.1 of Myrmecophaga tridactyla. Taxonomy (NCBI): domain Eukaryota; kingdom Metazoa; phylum Chordata; class Mammalia; order Pilosa; family Myrmecophagidae; genus Myrmecophaga; species Myrmecophaga tridactyla. Next base: position 5,994 of record PVIY010047208.1, read on the forward strand.
ATGATTACTGGACAGCAGATGTCCCTCTCCCGCTCGCCCGCAGCCCCTCCCGAGCACCTGCCAGGCTCTGGCCAGCACCGGGATGCAGCAGGGACTCCCGGGCGCAGCTGACCCGACCCCACCCAAGGCCTGGGACTGCGCAGAGGCCCCGCCTCGCTTGGTGAAGGCAGCTGCCCGATGGGGACCGACTCAGCCCAAGAACACCCCCGCCCCACCACGCCTGGCCGCAGAGAGGTCACAGCCCTGCAGCCAGGTGGCCCTGCAGCCAGGTGGCCCGCAGCCAGGTGGCTGTGCACATCCTCCCACCCCGGGCCTGCAGAACGCCCCACTCGAGTGCCAGCTGCGCCTCCGGAAGGGGGGATTGGCCGGGACGGAATGGCTGGGGCTGTGGGGCGAGGATGGCGGGTGCGTCACGCTCAGTACCATCTGCCCCGTGGCTGGGGTCCGGCAGGAACCAGCCTTTCCTGCTGGTCTTCACGCCTCTCCGAACACTGGCAGTGGGGCAGGGAAGGAAACTGCCGCTGGTAAGGCGAGGAGCTACAGCCCCCCTTGGAACTTTCTGGAAGACCCCCTTGTGGGTGAAGCGTGAACTGCACCGCCGTCCTGCTGTCCTGCTGTCCTGCTGTCCTCCCTGCAGCGTCCATGGGCTGAGCGGAACCCAAATGGTGACTCACACGCCAGGAAGGAAGCCCCCGGTGTGGTGCAAGGGGAGAGACCGAGGCGGGAGACGCGAGACCCCGTGGGCCTTGGCCAGCCGGGGGACCTGTGCCAGCCTCAAAGCATTAGCACCCCAGAAAAGCCATGTTTTAATCCTGATTCAATCTTGTAGGAGCAGCTGCTTCTTTTAATCCCGATTCAATGCTGTAGGTTGGGATCTTTTTATTAGGTTACCCCAGGGAGGTGTGGCACACTCGGTTGTCGGTGTGACCTTTGACTAGATGGAGATGTGATGCCACCCATTCCAGGTGGGTCTTCATTAGTGTACTGGAGTCCTTTAAAAGAGGAAACATTTGGAGAGAGCCAGAAACAACAGAAATGACAGAAGCCTCAGAGCCGACAGCAACTCCGCAGCAGAGCTGACACAGACGCCGACGTGGAGAACAGACACGATGCCTTGAGCCCAGCAGACGTCACCATGAGGTGCTAAGCCAGAACCCGGAGAGCTGCCAGGACGGACAGGGCCCTGGGAAGGAAGCCTGGAGAGCAAGCTGGGAGATGTCACCACGTGCCTGTCCTGCTGAGAGAGAAACGCTGACCATCATCTGCCTTCTTGAACGATGGTATCTTTCCCTGGATGCCTTATGTTCTAGTCTGCTGGCTGCCAGAAGGCAAAATACCAGAAACAGAACAGCTTTTTAAAAGGGGAATTTAATGAGTTGCTAGTTTATAGTTCCAAGGCCGAGAAAATGTCCTAATTAAAACAAGTCTATAGAAATGTCCAATCTAAGGCATCCAAGGAAAGATACCTTGGTTCAGGAAGGCCGATGAAGTTCAGGGTTTCTCTCTCTCATCCAAGAAAGCACATGGCGAACACGGCGTCATCTGCTAGCTTTCTCTCCTGGCTTCCTGTTTCATGAAGCTCCCCGGGAGGCATTTTCCTTCTTCATCTCCAAAGGTCGATGGCTGGTGGTTCTCATGGCTATGTCGTTCTGCTCTCTCGGAATCTTTCTTTCTCCAAAGTGTTTCCTCTTTTATAGGATTCCAATAAACTAATCAAGACCCACCGGAATGGGTGGAGACATGTCACCTAATCCAGTTTAACAACTGCAATGGTGGATGGTGTGGCCGGAGGAGCTGGCGGCAGAGTCGCCCGGCTCGGGTGCTGTGGGCTCCTTCCTGGGCTGGGGGACCCATGCCAGGAGAGATTTGGAAGGAGGGCGCCTCCGAGCCAGCACAGCCCTGGGGCCCCGGACTCAGCTGCACCTCCCCAGAAGTCCCCAAGTCCCACTCTGCGCCATCTCTCACATGGGCCCCCCAGGCCTGCAGAGACCCCCACCCGCCCCTCCCCAACCCCTCCCTTCTCAGACAGGCGACCCCAGGCAGCCAGAGGGAGGAGGAGGGAAGGTCAGGGAGGAGCGGCACAGGGAGGGCCCCAGGGCGAGCTGCCCCCACCGCCCCGCAAGGGGGGCTCTGCCCGCCCCACTCCCCACCCCAGAGCACCCAACCTGTCCCGGTTCCCTGCCGCGCCTGGAGGCTCAGGGGGCAGGGGCAGGGCCCACAGCTGCTGAGAGACATGCCCACACACACGCACACACAGCAACCACACGCACACACACAGCACCCACACACACACACAGCACCTGCGTGCACACACACACAGCACCCACACACGCACACACAGCACCCACGCACACACACAGCACCCATGCACACACACAGCAACCACATGCACACACACACAGCACACGTACACACACAAACACACACACGCACACACATACATGACATAAACACGCACACACACACCACAGAGCACACTGTGCATACACTATACACCCACTACACACAGCACACCACACACCTATGCAAACTACACACCCACCACACACAGCACACAGCACACTACAGACACACACCAACCACACACACTGCACACGTCACACACACATCACACACACACTCATTCTACCGGTCCGCCTCCACGGGCGGGGGTGGGTGACCCCCAGGAGCCTCTGATGAGCGGAGTCTGGAAGGCCGAAGGGGCAGGGAAGCAGCAGCCATGTGGGCATCCGCCACGGCCCCTGCGCATCAGGTGACTGGGGGACAGAGCGAGTCAACCAGGGATCAGTGACAGCCGCTGCCAGCCTTCCTAACCCTCGGGCCGGAGGGAACCCCCGCATGGCCTCATCGCCGTCTGCGAGGCCGGCAGGGACATTCTCACCTCCCGGGCTGCCCCGGCGGCTCACACAGTGACCCGCTTCCACACAGCGCCCTGCGGCCTCTGGCATCTTCCCGTCCCCTTCGCCCACAGCAGGGCTGAGAAGCTGCAGCCCGTGGTCCCCTTGGGCCCGAGAACTCCCCCTGGACGTGGCTGTGGCCCTGCTCCAGGCATGGGGTTGGGGGGTAGGAAGGGAGGCCTGGGGAGTCCCTGGGGGACGGGGCAGCATGGGCGCCACATGGTCGTAGCCAAGTGACGGCTCCGTGTGGGCTGAAATGTTCCCAAATCACGTTTCCTCATCCTGATTTGTTTGACCACAAGGCCATGCGGCCCCTGTGCTGTCCTCATGGGGCTGACCGTCTGGGACGGGTCACTGAGGTTTTATACACTTTTTAGAGCCTTGAAATGGCCATAATGTCGCTTAACCTGGTGTGAGGTGAGCGTCCTGGCTCAGGCTAGTGCACACCCAGGGGTGAGCATGAAAACCACTGCGAAGTCTAACACGCTGGGTCCCTATTTCATGTCTTTATGTTGACAGCAAAGACCGGCTTCACCCCACCCCCCCTGCAACGAGGGGAATTTGTGGGGCCACACGGGCAATTACAGAGAAAACTTATCTTAGAGTCTTCGGGATCAAAGACAGAAATTAACCCAAAATGTTTCAGATGTGTCATGTATGGCAGCTGTAATCACATCTGCCCTTGAACAGTTAGAGATAGACGCACCGCAAACAGCAAGAAGAAATGCTGAACTTAGCGCTAAATGGCTGAGTCGCTGGAAGGATGAGATACAGTCTGTGCCACTCGCTGAAGCCGGCGTGACTCACAGGGGTTCTTATCTCCTTGCTGCCTCCGGCAGACATCAGAGAACCGGGCTGACGCCAAGCAAATATTTTTGTGACATTTTATTCTACTGACAGTGGCTCTGAGCACACGGGTGGTTACTGAGGCTAGACAGGGTCTCAGCAGCAGGCGGGCTCTGCTTTCTCTTGTCCCTCTTGGCCTGGCCCCAGGGGATGGAGCCCTGTCCCAGACCACCCCCGGCACTGCATGGACTGACTCTGAACTGGAGGCACCGGGGGTGGGGGGACAGGGACACTTAGGGATCCCAGCGGGTGCCCCAGCCTGGATGCACAATCTGAGCCCTGTGGTCCAAACTACCCATGGTCCCTTCCAACCACAGTTCATCCAGAAAACCCACCCAAATACTTGCTCCTCCAGGCCTGTTTTAAAGCTCTTTTAGTTGATACAGAGCCTTCTGTTCCACAGTCAGAAACTACATTTAAAATGAAAATCTACCTCTGAAAGGCAAAACCCTGGCTTAAATTCATACTAAAGTGTGAATGACTATTAGCAGACTCCTCTGAGCCCAACAGATAAAGTCTGAGCCTCTTTTCATTAAGGCCTCCTGGGCCTCCACAGTTTGGGCCCTACCTCCTTCTCTCTGTTCTGCACACATGCTGCACTGCTCCCACTTCTCCCTCACCTATTGTGTCTTTGCTGGTGCCATGCCCCCTGCCCCATGGCTCTCTCCTCCCCTCCCCTCTGCTGCTCACTCCTGCAGGCCAGACTGGGTGCTGGGCCTGCCTCACCCACTTCACATGAACCTGCTAGCCCAGATGGGCCCATCCTGCTTCAGAGCCTTTGCAGCCTGGCACATAGCCAGCTCTCCATAAATGCCGCTCTGCAAAGAAGGGACACAGGATGGGCAGGGGTCAGGGTGTGGGGACCGGAGGCCATCGGTGGCATCGGGGAGACCCTCCACAAAGGATCACAAGGCACAGAGCTCCCCAGCCTCATTCCAGGCCTTCCTGCGCCTGCCATCAGGCTGCCAGTCCTGTCGTCACATGGTGGCCAGGGAGCAGGCCGGCCGGGGGAGACCCATGGGCTCCCAGAAGCTGTCCCCCCCACCCTGGCACCCCGCAGTCCAGGCACGATGAGGTGGCAGGCAGGAGGCCCAGCATTCTCAGCATCAGCCACCCCCATCCCGTCCCAACCCCTGGCAGCGTGGCGGGGCAGGCGCACTGGCTGTGATTTATTTGCATCCTGCTCTCGAGCAAATGGCTTTCTTAAATATTTATATCCTAGAATAAACAGAGATCGTCCTGATCAAAGGCTGCGCCAGGTCTGGAGAGGATTACGGGAAGTGCTTTCTCAAACGAGGACATTTGGGAGACGGGCCCTGGCTGTGTGAACACATGTGCGAGCGTGGTGACATCGGGCCACACAGAGGCACAGCCGTTCACGCCCTCCGAGATGCTGACTCGCCCACCGGCACGGCCCCGCACCATCACTGCATTTCAGGTGTCGCATCCTCTTCCCCACCACAGGCCCTGAGGTCGAGGCTACGCTCACCCCATTTTCCGAGGGGAGGCGGGGCTCAGCCTGCCCAAGTAAGTCGCCCAGGGCCGCGTGCCTCGTGGGGGAGCGGAGACCCGAACCAGCGGGAGAACGTGAGCCCTCCTGCCTGACTGGGGCTGGCTTTGGAGATAAATCATTCCAGGATGAGTTTCCATAAAGGACAAGGATGCTGGCCGAGAGCCACCTTGCCTGGGATGTCACAATCACGCGATAAACGTGTGCGGAACGCGGGCAGTGGGGGGAAGACAGGAAAGAGGACGGCACCCCCCAGAGAAAGCAAAGCTCCATACACACCGGGGAGTGCTCGTCTCCCCCACAGGTGCTCCCAGCACTCGGCAGGTCCATTCTGGAATAGTCTAGAAGGACCAGGCCTGCCCTCGGGGCTGTAAAGCAGGAGCAGGCAGCAGACCCAGGTTCTACCTCTGCTCCACGGCCACCGGGGGCACCCTGGGCAGGCTCAGGGCCTCCCTGAGCCTTGGTCTCCTCCTCGGTAAGACAGGGATGCTGGCCCCAGGGCCACGCCCAGCACTCAATGTGGCCTTGGCAAGCAGAGAGAGCATGTGCATTACTGAGAGCCAGACTAGGTTGGGACAGCACCAGGAGCCGTGTGTGTGCCGATAAGCACTGCCTCGAACGTCGTTTTGGGCTTTTCTTTTCTTTTTTTTTTTTAATTTGCATATGGGCAGGAGGCACCAGGGATCGAACTCCAGACCTCCAGCACGGCAGGTCGGAGCTCTGCCTGCTGAGCCACGGCAGCCGCCCGTTTTGGGCTTTTCAAAGTGCTCTGTGGCCAAGGTTACGCCTGAGTCACAAAACAACCCACAGAGGAGGCTAGGCTGGTGGCACGGCCAGCCTGACAGTGGCCAGGGCAGGGGGCAGGAGGCCACCAGCCTGAGACGGGACTCTCGGTCCTCGGCTGCCCCTCCTGCTGTGTCCCCGGCCACATGGCCCACCCGGACCCACAGCCCACCTGGGTCTATGGCCCGTGACCTGTGATCTCACTGCTGTACCCTGAGCTCTCCTGCAGCTGAGGTCATCTCCTAGGCTCTGCCCTCCACCCTCCCTCAGGTGCTACTCGCACGTCTTCTGGAAATTGTCTGTCCCTGTATCCCGGGCTCATTATGGATCGATTTCCTATTATCTATAGAAGATCAGCTGTGCTTTCCAATATCTTTGAATCTCGCCTCTCTTGTATTCCAGCCATTCATGTGTAAATTGTAGCAGATATGTCACTGGACTTTTTCATTCTATCCTCCACTTTCCTTAATAGTTCTCGCATATTTTCCATCTGCTTCTGTCTTCTGTATTCTAGGTAAATTCCTTCCAGTAGGCTACTTTTCTCGTCAGCTTTGTTCATGCTTCAGTTTAACTCATCCAGAGATTTCTTTTTTATTTTAACAATTATATTTGTCACTTAAATAAGTTCTGTTGGTTCAATGCCAGATCTTTTTGTGGCATTCTGATCTTTCATGACCCCCTTTATATTTATATTAAACAAACAAATGTATTTCCTATCCTACTATTTCTGGTCTGCAGAGGGCTAATTCTCACATCCATGGCTCCTGTTTATTATGTCAGTTCATTCCTTAATGTGATTGTTATTGTACGCCCGTCTCCAATAGGACTTGTTTTGTTCTGGGAACATCTGGGGGTTGGGTTGAGGAAATGCATTTGCTTCTGCCAGAGCCCTGCATCTGCCAGATCCCTGCATCTACAGATCCCTGCATCTGCCAGATCCCTGCATCTACAGATCCCTGCATCTGCCAGATCCCTGCATCTACAGATCCCTGCATCTACAGATCCCTGCATCTACAGATCCCTGCATCTACAGATCCCTGCATCTGCCAGATCCCTGCATCTACAGATCCCTGCATCTACAGATCCCTGCATCTACAGATCCCTGCATCTGCCAGATCCCTGCATCTACAGATCCCTGCATCTACAGATCCCTGCAACTACAGATCCCTACATCTACAGATCCCTGCATCTGCCAGATCCCTGGTTTTTAAGCTGATCTCCTGAACAAGGGCCCCTGTAACATGCAGTCCCTACACCCTTGGGCCTAGAGTTTTCATTTTTTATGGCAAACATTTTGCCCATTTGCAAAGCTCTGGGCAGGCAGCAGGTTCTTGGCCACTTCCCAACTAGGGGTAAAGGCTTTTGATTTCACTCTTCACGGGGTGGACAGCTTCCTGGGGCTGGTCGTCCATGAACACATTTCCTCCTTCCGTGCCCCTCTGTGCAGTTGCCACATCTCTCCTCTGGCCCCGATTCCTAGGGCCTCTCAGCATCTGCCTCCTTTCCAACCATGGCTGATTTGCTTGTCTTTCTTTCCAGCTGGGCTCTGCACTTAAAATACTGCTTGATACATTTTTTCCCCCAGAATTCCTGGGTGAAAGGAGGCCCCTCACGTCAATGCAATCCACCATTTTGCTGGAAGTCTCTCACCCTAGGATTTTCTAGGCAGTCAAAGAGCAATTTCAGCTCCTCATTGCCCCTATTCACGCCTCCTACTTCATTTTCTTGTCTTATCCCATTGGCTAGGAGCTCCAGTCCAGCACTGGCTGGGAGCAGCACTGGAAGACATTCCTGTTCCACCCCTGACTGTGCACGTACACTTCAATTGTTTCCATTAACGGAACACAGGCTTGCGAAGTTAATAAAGTTGCTTGTTATTCCTAGTTTACTCACATGAAGAACAAGTGTTGAATCTTATCTAATGCTGTTTTGAATCCATTGAAATCCAGTTATGGATTGTTACATTTCCTAGTACTGAACCGGCTTGCGTTCCTGCAAAATACCTTCTTTTCAGACGGCTGCCGTATGTGGTGCATTAATGCTGTGTCTGGGGTAGATTCATTTTAAAGGTGTCCCTTCTGCCCCTCGATTAAAACTTACATAGGAAAAATGAAAGTAGGAGGGTCTGTATGTGTTATTTCACCTCGAGATGTTTGGAACTAAGGGTATTGCTGTGTATTACAGTCCCATAACTACCTGCCATGGCCTTGGGCACATCCATTCCCTGCCAATACTTCAGGTCACTTTTGGGAAAGTGGGAGTGGAGGTTGGGGAGGGGGCAGTTTCCAGCATTAAGTTTCTGAAGATCCAGTGATTCTTTTGTCTGACCCCTTCCAATACCTGCTTTGTGATTCATGATTAGAAGAAAAAGAATTGCTGAGCTCTGGCCAGTAAGAAATGGTCAACCAAGGACTAAATAGTAATAATTGAGTTTAAAACACAAAGCACTTGTTCCCAGATGCCGAAATAGCCCCTGGAACATTCCAGAATGGAGGTTGCACCTTGAAGTTTGTATTTCAGCCTCCAAAACTGCATCTGTCCAATGTCATGCTTACATGGGAAGAGCAGCGCTTGGTCTGGGACAAGTGCTGACGAGAACTAGGAATGCACGCTCCGTAATGAGGCTTATCTGACCCCTCTCTGGGTTCTGACATTGCCTTTACCTGGCTGCACATTCGTAGGCAGACACCTCTCCTCTACCCAAATGTCTCCTCCTGGCCTAGCCATGGTCTCCCAACCAAATCTGCACAGCTGGGCCTCCGTGACCCGTGCTGCTCCTCACCCTCGAACATGCTGCTCACGAACACGATTGGGGTCAGTGACCACCCCTGCCTGGGGAGCCTCATCTCCTCCCTCCCTAGCTGGGAGCAGCCCCTCCCCTGAGGACTTCTCTCCTGCAATGAACCACATTGTGACTTAGCCCGTGGCTTTGTGCACACGTGGCCACAGCAGACTGAGCTACATGCATACAGCTATATGTGTGCAGAGTCATCTGTGCACAGGGTTACAGGTATACAGGGTTACCGGTGTGCACAGTTATATGTGCACATACTTATAGCAAACGGTTATGTGCATAGTTATAGGTGTATATAGGTATGGGCATACAGCACTGTATGTGTACATTGTTATATGTGTAAAGTATATGCACGCAGTTAGTTATGTGCACACAGAGTTAGTTATATGCACACGGTTGTATGTATACAGTTATATGCACAGAGTTAGTTATATACACACAGTTAGCTGCATGCATACAGAGTTACATGCCTGCAGACTCACACACACACAGTTGCACATGTGTGTAATCATCTCCACACAGTGCACAGCAGTCCAAGGATGCTGGGTCCTTGTACACAGAGGACAGATCTCATCTTTAAATGCTCCTCTCCCAGTGACCAGGCCAAGGACAAAACTTTACATACACAATCATCTCTCAGCGTTCTTTATCTTAATTTAACAACAAAAATCTGAGTCCTCTCCGAGGGCCTGCCCGTGTGCATTTCCGACACGATAATGCTATCTAACTCTCCCACGAGCCAGGCAGAGCCGGCTTGGCCGTCCAGGGGCCCCGGCCACAGCTAAATGAGAAGCAGGTTCCCAGCTCTCCTCTAAGGAATCAGTGAGGCACAATTTATCACCTGAATTTTACTTCCTTTAATGTGACCCCACCACCACCACCAAGAAGCTGTGTGGATGAGAGAACTGCAAATAAAACTAATGGGAAATAAAAAAGACTAACGATTCTGTTTTATCCCCAGAATATACACTCTGCTCCTGTTAGAGGAAGTCATTTGGGAGCGGATCTGTCTCATTTTGCATAGAAAGCCGGCTTCTCTGGCCCCTCTTGCTGGCTGACACGACCCCTCTGGGGCTGCACTGAGGGCCGGTGTCTCGGGCGCCCTGAAGACGGCGAGGCGGGGCCGCCACGGGGGCAGCGGAGGCGTCGGGGCTCAGGCCGCCCGCACGCCCGCACTCGGCAGGCTCTGGCTGACTGCTGTGGAGCAAACCCTTCGAGGTCGACACCGACCAGCGCCGGCCCTTCCAGAAGGGAGCGCGGCCTTGAGCACAAGCCCAGTCTGCTCCGTTCTCTTCCAAGCGCATAACAAACACATCCTTCCCGGAACCGGGAGGCAGCCGGAGAGCGAGGCCGGGGGCGAGGACCTCCCGCCCGCCTTGGCCCGGCCCAGGCAGCCTCTGCCTGGGGACCCTGAGAGCGGGAACGGGCCCCGCGGCCGTCCAGCCAGCGGTGTCTCGGCCCCCGCCTGGCCCTCGAGCCCCAGGACAGCTATGGGCCTTGCCAATGCCTGCGCTTTACCGCAGTGAAAAAATAAAACAAAACTTAGGGTGGTGAGAAGGGTGTTTGTACTTCCGGAAGGGACTGGAGGTGTGAGGCTGGGCCCGTCTGACGAGGGGATCAGAAAGTGACCCCCAGGGCTCCAATGCCCCCCAAAGTCGCAGAGAAGCCCGGCTTAGCAAGCACGCCGTGTGCCAGTGTGCCTCCCGCGCTGTCTCCTGCAGCCTTTCCTGCAGTGGCTGTGCTGTCCACAGCAGCCGGGCCGCCCTGCACTGCAGGCTTGAGGGGAGCTCTGTGCAAATGACCAGCCGTGTGGTCTTTGAATTCATTTAAATTTAAACATGCGCATACGGCTAGGAGCTAGCGCACAGACCTGTTTTGAAAGCCCTTTCCAAACCTAAGGTCATATGAGCGACCCTGAGGGGCCAAAACTGTCATTACAAAGAAGAAAAAAGTGGGAGGACTAGCACATCCCAATTTCAAAACTTACCCCAAAGCTAAGTAATCAAAACAGTGTAGCACTGCAGTAAGGGCAGATGCACAGACCAGCGGGCTGGAACTGAGGGCGCGGAGATAAACCTTCACATCTAGAGTTCACTGATTTTTGCAAGGATGGCGAGGCGATTCAATGCGGAAAGAATAGTGTCTTCAACCAGTGGCGCTGGGACCTGGGGTCTCCACGTGAATAGACGGAAGATGGACCTCTCCCCAAACCAAATGCAAAAGCTACTCACAATGGATCCAAGACCTAAATGGAGGAGCCAAAACTGTGAAATCTCAGAAGAAAACATAGGGGTGGGTTCTCATGGCCCTGATATGACAATGGACTCTTAGATATGACACAAAAAGCATGAACAACGAGATAAAAAAGAGAAAAATTGGACTTTGCCAAAATTAAAAACTTTTGTACATCAAAGGACACTCTCAAAAGAGTGAAAAGACAACCCAAAAATGGGAGGAGGTACTTGCAAATTCTATATCTGATAGGCGTTGGAATATCTAGAATGTATAGGAACTCTTACAGCTCAGCCACAAAAAAGACAAACAACTGGTTAAAAAATGGGCAAAGGCTTGAGTGGACATTTCTCTAAAGAAGAGACACGAATGGCCAACAAGTACATGAGAAGATGCCCAGCATCATTAGACATTAGAGAAATGCAAACAAAGACTGCAAGAAGACACCACTTCATACCTACCGGCACGACTAGAATTAAAGCAGAAAATAACAAGTGTTGGCAAGGACGCAGAGAAGTGAGACTCCTCATGAAGTCCTGGTGGGAATGTGTAACGGTGCAGCCGTGATGGAAAATGGGGTGGCGATTCCTCAAAAAGGCTAAACATGGAATTATCATATGACCAAGCAATTCCACTCCTAGGTAGTGAAGCAAAAGGATTGTGAAGAGGCGCTTGGACAGGTCCCTGTACATAAATAGCAGCACATCCACAATAGTCAAAAGGTAGCAACAGCCCAGATGCCATCGGTGGATGGATGGCTAAAAAAATCGTGGCATGCGGTGAAATATTATGTTAAAATGAAGTAATGATACATGCTACAATGTGGATAATCCTCAGAGAAATATGTTAAATGAAGAAAGCCACACATGGATTGTATGATTCCATCAATATGAAATCTTCAGAACAGGCAAATCCATTGGGAGAGAAAACCTGTTGGTTTTG
>PVIY010047209.1:0-17470 GCA_004026745.1 Myrmecophaga tridactyla
ACACACACACACACAGATACATGTTTACACATCCAAAGTCTTCCTCCATTGTAGCTGAAGACTACAAAATTATCTGCAAAATCTGGATGGACTTTAATTTTTGAACAAACATATAGGCTAGTATAAGAAGCTATGTTCCAGGAGTCAAAAAAAAAAATCATTTCAATTTCAGATTTACTACTAACTGGAAATCTCAGCAGTCACCAACCTTTCATTTATAAGTTGGAGTTAAAAATACTTGTCCTACTTCTTGAGCTTGTTTTAAGGTTAGATTCAAGAATATGTATATTTGAGTATTTATAAATGTTAAAGATTTATAAATCTTTATAAATTTATATATAAAAATGTTATATTTAACATTTATAAATGTTAAAGATTTATAAATAGATGTTACTCATAAATAAATACAGGTGTCATTGCAAACACAAACCCAAATATCTTAGCTTAAAGGTAACAAGGGACTCATATCATATTTTAAAGTCTTTAATTTTCCTAATTTTCATCATGAAAAATGTTGCTGCCTGAAGGACTGATGGGCACTTGCAGAACTACAATTGGAAAATTTTAAGTTTCTCTGAGTTACAGAACTTGTGGATATTTGTTACTCTACCTTTTAGTCTTATTAATTTAACCAAAAGGCACTAAACCTTTCTATGTACACTTTTTTGAGCTACGTGAGATAAGCATAAGCCACACTCCATGCAACTGTGCAGCTCACATGGTGACCAGATGACATGTATGCAAAGAACCCAAGTTCTGAGCAGGCCTCACTATTCCCCAAGCCATGTTCAATGACACTGGTATGCCACAAAAATAACTAGTTCCACTCCTATTTTTAAGAATAACTGTAAGGAGTTTACAGCTCAAGTTTGAGTCTGGCTCCTAATGGCTTGTCTCCCCTCACTCTTGAGACCCCAATGCAATGAGAGTATATAAGTAACTTCATGAGAATAAACACCATAGGAAGGGTGCCATGAGAGGAAATAAGTGTTAATACATTTTTGAGCAATATTTTAAAAATTGAACCATTCTGATTAAATAGAGTGATAAAGGTTCAGCCCAAGTTAGGTGAATTTATCTACCTGGTAGAATCTCAGAGAAGGCCTAAGTGTCATTGAGCAGATTGTTATTGATGGTGGGAAGGAGAATGGGATTGGAAAATGGAGTGTAAAGGTTTTAATTTAATGGCTATCTGTAAAACAACTACATCCATTACCTCCCTACTATGATTACCTTTCCTGCCCCTCCCATCCTTCCAGACGGAGAACAGACTACCATGTAACCCAGTCAAAAATCAAATTTATATATTACCAAAAATCACTGAACAAATTGTTTGGAAAATAAGAGATGCTTCCCTGAGTGTTAGGGCCTTACTTTGCTTTGAGGGAGAATTCAGATAAATTCCTACTCCCAGCCAGCTCACAATAAACTAAAATTTAGCAATCCATCAATCCCACCATAGTCTTAGAGTCTGCTGATAGCCTGATGTAAAAACAGAACTCTATATGCAATAGAAAAGGAAATCCACCCAGCTATCTAGGAAAACTAACCCAGGTCTCCATTCCTAAATATGAAAGGATAGTCAAAGATCATAGGTGTATGAAAAACTGAAGCATATAAGAAGAAATCAACAAGCAACAAACTGAACTGGCCCTAAAAGGAACAAAAACAATCCATTATAGAAGAAAATATGACAAAGTTTAAGAACTATCTTTAGAGAATTTTGAGAAAATACTTCATTCACTGAAACAAAAATTACAATGAAAAAAAAAAACAGGACAAGATGAAAAAGGAAAAATCAGGGAACATGATAGTGTTCTTGGAAATTAAATATAAGTTTGCTGAAGAAGAAAGAAAATAGTTCACAAAATAAAACTGAAGATATATCTCTAAATAGCGTAAAAAGAGAGAGGCAGCAAATTTGAGAAAAAATACTAAGAGACATAGAGGATCAATAGAGAAGGGGCAACATCAAAAATAGAACAGAAAACAAGAAGTAAGCAGTGTTTCACCAAAGTAGGAAATATATTTATCAAAAAAAAAAAAAAGAAATATAGCTGTCACATTGGAATGACCTACCAAGTGCCAAACTGAAAGAATTAAGGAAGACCCTGAGCTACTTATACCTTTTATCCCTTGAATTCTTTATTAGCATATATAACCAAGAAAATTATAAATAACTCTAAAATATATATGTAAAACCTAAAACTAGGTGTGTGTGTATACACACAAACACACACACACACACACAACAATCTGGCATTTATTATTATGCAAGTATTTGCTTTTAAGAATTGAGGTATTATACTGAAAGAATTCCACTGATGTTTATTTGGGGAATGGGCAAAGAATCCAACTGGTAAGAGAGGAGGGCTCATAAGGTGAGGAGTGGGAGATAATGATAATAAACCTTATTAAACAAGGACTATGGCCCAGGCACTATCAAAGCACTTTATATGTATTATCTCACCTAAGCATCCTTATAGCTTTATGAAGTGTGAAATAAATTGCTTATGATCAGCAAGATAGCCAATGGTAGACTTGGGATTTGTTTTTATTTCTCAGCTGTTAAAAAATATACCATACAATGAATTGGCATAAACAACAGGAATTTATTGGCTCAGGGTTTTGAGGTTATGGGTTCTGGGACTGGGCTGCCAGCAATCTTTTTCTGTCACATGGCCGGGTACATGGTGCACCTTTTTTAAACTAGAAACTTGTCTCCTTGTTTCATTGACTTCTGGAGTCTACCCTGTCTTTCTCTAGTCTGAGCTTCATTCTGTTGTTTTTATTTTTTTTAGATACTTATGGAGTTGACACATTTTTTATTTAAAGGATAAACTACAAATGAAGGCACTCCCATATTGAAGACAGACATAGAATTCCTCACATGTAATTACTCTTGTTTATCAGTGGTAAATGAGAACTTTCCACTTCCATTAGATTTATATTGTGAGTTCTCTGATATGGTATATCATCAGAACAATTACTAACTGTTTTGCTATGAACATGACATTCATATATATTAAAGCTTAAAACAATATACTTATTATTATACTGTATAAATCTCCTTATATTCACTGAAATAGTACTGAAGACTAAAAGCACTACTATATTGATTATAAATATAGTGTATTTCAGTATGTGAGTTCTCTGATGTTTTTAAAGGTTAAAGTTATGGCTGAAATTTTTCCATATTCAAAATGTGTTGTGCTAGTTGTCTCATTCATCTCAGGTCTGAATATTGACTGAAGATTTTCCCACATTGATGACATTCATAGTTTTCCTCTCAAGTTTGAATATATTCATGTTGTCTACGGATAGAAAAATTAAGGTGTTCCCATATAGATGACATTGTTATGGCTTCTATCCACTGTGCACTCTCCTATGTGGCCTGAAGGCAGACCTATGAGCAATAGTTCTCCCACAAAGAAGACATTCAAGGGGTCTCCAGTGTGACTCCTCTCCATATATTCTAAGAGAAGAATAATGACTAAAGGTTCAAACATAGATGACATTTGTGGGGTTTCTATCTAGCGTGAGTTCTTTCATATTGTCTGAGGGTAGAACAATGACAGAAGGCTTTCCCACATATATGCCATTCATAGGATTTCTGTCTAGTATGTGTTCTCTCAGGCTGTTTAAGATAAGAATATTTACTGAAAGTTTTCCCATATAGATGACATTCATGGGGTTACACTCCAGTGTGAGTTATTTCATGTATTTGAAGATTAGAATATTGACTTAAGGCTTTTCCAAATAGATTACATTCATAGGGCTTCTCTCCACTGTGAGTTCTCTCATATGTAAGGTAAAAAGAAATCTAACAGAAGTTTTCCAACATTGAAGGTGTTCATATGGTTTATCTCCAGTTTGAGTTCCATTATATTGCCTGAGGCCAGAGGTTTTAATAACGGCTTTAGCACTTCGATGGCTGTCATATGATTTACTCCTAGTTTGAATTTATGTTGATTAAAAGATGACTGGTCACTGAAGACTTTACTTAGTGGTTTTCTTTTATATGGTTTATTTCTCATAGGAATTAACACATGCTGAGTCACTGTGGAACTGAGAGCAGAATCTTCTTGTGAATAATTACACTGAAAAGAATTCTTTTGATTGTGAGATATCTGCTGTGGGGAATTAGATGAGAGATTGTCAAGAATTTTTCCATGTACATACATTTCTTCATTTCCCTTTCTACGAATTCTTGACTAATCCTTCAGTGAAAGTCTCCAATTCAAATCTCTCATGTTAGTTATATATATAATTCATCTTCATGCATGGAGATTTCCTCTATTATACCATCCCAGTTGTGGAGGTATCCAGTCAATTTTGAACTTCACAATGTTTTGGAGTTTATTAATATAAACCATGTTTATGCAATCATCTTTTTATATGAACTCCAGAGTTTTGTGCTCAGTTTAATTTTTCCCTAAATTCAAACTATCGTAGACTTTTTCTGGATTAGCATTTAACTCTGACATTAATTACAGATAAGTGATTGTATTGAAATCCTAACTTATTCAATCTTCAGGCATTTATTTGGAAAACTAGGGTTTACCAATGAAGCTTACCAATGACACAATGTCAGAATTGTCTTTCCTGAAGTAAGTTGCATGAATATCATTTCTTGCTTTTTACAGGCACTTTTCCTGCTTGAACACAGGTTTTGGAGAAACCCCATTTCCTGTCTCCACAATTCTTCTTGTGCCAATTGGGAAAACACATCTGATATGCAGACGTGACATGCTACAAAGACCAAATGATTGACCTTCTCCAGCATCAGTTCTCTGAACAGCTTTCTCTGGGATGTGTCTGGCAATGCACACTCTTCTTGGGTGAAGTCTATAGCTACATCTTTGAAGG
This sequence comes from Myrmecophaga tridactyla, assembly GCA_004026745.1. Classification (NCBI taxonomy): domain Eukaryota; kingdom Metazoa; phylum Chordata; class Mammalia; order Pilosa; family Myrmecophagidae; genus Myrmecophaga; species Myrmecophaga tridactyla. The sequence goes on from PVIY010047209.1 coordinate 4,870, forward strand.
TCATTAACTCCTAACATAGCACAGAAATTTGCGTCTACACAAGGCCATCTGTGCTGGTTTGAATCTTTTATGTATCCCAGAAAAGCCATGCCCTTTAATCCTCATTCAATATTGCTGGGAGGGAGCTTTTTGATTATCCATGGAGATATGACCCACCCAATTGTGGGTGGTAATTTTTGATGAGTTGGCTTCCATGGAGTTGTGTCTTTTACCACATTCAAGGTGGGATTGCTTACTAAAGCCCTTTAAGAGGGAACCATTTTGGAGAAGGCTTTAGAGTCTACGAGAGTCCATGCAACCAGAGGCTTTTGAAGATGAAGAAGGAAAACACTCCTGGAGGAGCTTCATGAAACAAGAACCCTGGAGAAAAAGCTAGCAGACATTGCCATGTTTGCCATGTGCTTTTGCAGTTGAAAGAGAAATTCTGAACATCATCAGCCTTCTTGAACCAAGATATCTTTCCCTGAATGCTTTAGATAGGACAGTGTTTTAGCCTTGCTTTAACTGGGACATTTTCATGGCCTTAGAACTGTAAACGTGCAACTTAATACATTCTCTTTTTTAAAAGCTGTTCTGTTTCTGGTATATCATATTCCGGCAGCTTGCAAACTAGAACACCATCCTTAACAAAGTCCTGATTGTAATGCACAAAATAACAGCACACAGGAAGCAGAGACCTGTATATAAGACTGAAAATGTGTTTGGAGTTCCGGTGAGATCACTCTCAATGCTCAACTGCCACCATACACTTACAGAGACAGATATTCTGGATACATAGCACTCCATTGTAAAGGAAGATCACATGATATGTGGTATGATATGCGCCTGGTAATTTCCCAGTAGACTTGTAATCATGACTTCCTGATGCTCATTATAATACTTGCTTTAGAGTATCCATAACTAAATGATCTTTCCACCAATTTCAGGTAAATCTACAGACTCATCATAAGGCAAGTAATATCTATGATATACCACTTTTAAACCATGACTAGGGTTGGGTTATTTCTGTATATGGATGACCTTACTTTCCTTCCATTTATAAAATTGTTTAACATTGTGTTATGCATTAGAACAGATCCAGTGTGCTAACACATGAAGCACTTTCTATATAAATTCAATTCACTGGTGTTTTATTTATTAATGTGGCAGAGAGCTTTGAAGCAATATTTAGAATTCTGCAAAACTGAATATGTTTCATAAAGAACTCTGGATCAGTAAGTGCTGCCACCCTCAATTCCACATAATTCAATTTTTTTGTGTGATAAGCCGATAAGACAATGACCCTTGAGATGGTTGTAACAAAAGATGGCCCTAATCGAAGCATTCCTGTGGTAAAAGACCTTCCATTCCATTCTCAACATTTTCAGGGGCCTCTTATTTCCAGTTTTCATTGTCTGTCTTATTTCTTCATCTCATCTGTCTGTTCAAGATTAAAAGAAACCCCTTCATTGCTTCTGGTTTCTTCAATTCTTCAAAAATTTTCTCAGGGCCGTAAACTTTATTCTACCTAAGGGAACAATATATCCTATACATTGCCTCCATTTACAAAATTTGAATACATTTGATTCACAAAAATTGCAGTTGGGAAATTGGCAACTACATTTGTGAGCAAAATTTTAGTTTTCTTTTTTTGAATATTTCAAAATGTGCAAATATATTCTATCAACTCTTAAAGAAAATTAAAATTGGGGAAAAATAAATTATTCTTCATTTCCTTTTATTTTCCAACTTTCTTGTGCTCTGGTCTATAATGTACAGCCTTACACTTCAGCACCTGTAAAACTGGATTGATTGAGTGCACCTGCTGAAATGTCAGCCTCCCCTCTCACCATTAACTTCCCTTACTAATTTCTATCACCTATGTTCTCCACAAGCCTAAGCTGACTTCAAGCAAAGACATGATCCATGAGTCCACTATTTCTTCAATGAGGCCATGGGTTGGGTGAGAAAAAGAAAACATCTGTCATCTCTTCGGAGAATACACCTCAATGGAGGCTGGAACAAACTACTGTAATGTTCAGAAGGAGATTACTTATTGATGAGCCCCAAACTTACCATAAATATTCTAGAGTCTAGAATACTTATCTGAAGTTCAGATCCTGGAATAGCTCTTGAATGGACTCAGAATGCTTATACTAATAGGAAAAATATCTATCTGCTTGCAAAGTGTTGTAACTTCATTTAGAGAAGAATTTCCTATTCATCTATGGTTGCATTGTCAATAACTCAGCTGACAATTTTCTTCCACTGGATTTTCACTCACAAACCAGAGCTGCAGTAGGTGACAAAAGCTGGGAGTAAACCCAGTCCAAGGAAGTGCTCTCCTCTGCCAGGGTCAGGACATAGCAGGTTGAGAGCTACAGTCACCATCACTTTATGTCCTTTCTGGCTGACTTTCAGTACCCAGGCTGCTGCTCCCTTGGTGGTCTCACATGATCTTGGCACTGGCAGAAGCTCCCAGTGGTATGGACATCATTGTTTTGCAAAGGACTCAAGATATCTGGATTAAAACCCAATCTGATTCAGTCGGACCATAGATTAAATGAAGGATCATCTTCAAGAGAATCTATTTACAATTGGTCCACACTGACCAGAATGTGGACCAAGACCAAGAATATCCAAACTAGGCTACACAAGTCAATCCACCACAGGATTTAAGCCCATACAGTCTAACTCCAGAGCCCAAGCTCTTAACATCTTTAAAATAAAACATATAAGGCTTACAACTTTGTTAAGTATATTAAGCTATAATACACTGGAAGCTATGGAAGGTTTACTTGTGATGAGGATTTGACCCATACAAAAGCATACCTTAAAAGAGGCTCAGACCCCTATCTGAAAAATGAGTCAGCCTGAGGTGAAGCCAGAAGCAGGAGGTCAAATGTGGAGGAATAGTGGCTCTTCTGGTGGTAGCAGTAGACTGAAGAGGAGATAGTTTCCAGAACCAAGAAGCTATGTTTGTTGGCATTGTCCCAGCCTTTAACAATTATTTAATATGAAACTATTTTTCAAGTAGAGTGCCATTCCTACTTGTGTCATTACACTTGAACTCAGCAAACGTTAACTACTTGGGTGATAATATGTCCTCCACAAATACCTAGTCCCCGCCACCTGCATGGTGGTGAACATCAATCACTTTAGGGCTGAAAACTGGCTGAAATCCAGATGCTCACTGCAGCCAAGGTGTGATCTTAAGAATGAATGTGCAATAAAACTCTTGGCTTATAGATAATAAAATTGTTCAAGAAGCCAGGTGGGATCCCTAGCATACGCTGATGTCTCAAAGAGCTAGAAAAGCAAGATATTATCCCCTTTAGGAAGGCTTCATCCACAAAGAAGGGTAGGTCAAATCAGAAAAGTCAGCCCAAGGACACGGGAGTCTAGGGAAATAAAGTGAGGCTTTAACCCTTAAACCAGGCTTCTCAAAAATATCACACATCTCAATGTGGTTAGACACATTTAATAGTCTACTCCAAGTCCTAATTCCTTCAACTGAGAAAGACTTAGCCAAAGCTAAGCCTTGATAGCATAAACATAACTATAGGTCAGAAAAATATCAGAATTTTTTAAACCAAGTATGTTGGAGTTAAATCAGAAGGAATTAAAAACTTGTTGCCCTATGCAATGCACCTGTGTGCTGAAGCACACGATAAGCTTCATAGGCCTGCATTTGAAAGTATCAGAAGAGAAAGCCAAAAACTCAAAAAGGAATAATTTTTTTTAAAAAAAGATCATTTAAAAAAATCAACTCTAAATGGAACAAAACTTAAATATAATAGAAATGTCAAGCTCCTAGAAGAAAATGTAGCGAAGCATTTTCAGGACATTGTGGCAATGGTTTCCTAGAATTTACACCCAAAGCACAAGCAACACAAGAAAAAAAGGTAGATAAATGGAATGTCATTAACATTCCAAAAATTGAGCCTCAAAGGACTTTATAATGAGAGTCAAATATCAAGCTACAGAATGGGAGAAAATATTTGTTATAAAGTAAAGGTTTAATATGCAAAATGTATAAAGAAATCCTTAACAAAAGGCAAACAGCTCAATTTAAAAATGGGCATGAAACTTATATAGATATCTCTACAAAGAAGATATTCGATGGCCAGAAAGCACATGAATAGATGTTCAACATCATTAGCCATCAGGGAAATGCAAACCAAAACCACAATGAGATACCATTTTACATCCATTAGAATGGCTGTTATTTAAAAAATGGAAAATAAGTGTTGGAGAGGATGTGGAGAAATCTGAACACTTGCTCTTTCAATGTAAAATGGTTCAGCCGCTGTGGAAGACATTTTGATGTTTTCTCAGAAAGCTTAAGTATAGAATTAGCATATGACCTGGCAATCACCTCAAAGAATTGGAAGCAGGGACTCAAACACATATTTGCACACTGCCGTTTATAGCAGCAACATTCACCAACTGCCAGAATATAGAAGCAACCCAAATGTCCATCAGCCAGTGAATGAAGTCCTGAAACACATGACCAGATGGATGAACCCTGAAGACATTTTACTGAGTGAAATGAGCCAGACACAAAAGGACAAATATTATATGCTCTCACTTATATGCAATAACTAGAATAAGGAAACTCACAGAGTCAGAATCTATATAGAGGTTACAAGGTTACAGTAGGGAGTGGAAAGTTAAGACTTAAAATCTGCAGGGCTCCTATTTGGAGTGCTGAAAATATTTCGGTAATGGACAGCGGTTTATGAACATAATTAACTGCACTGAAATATATACCTGGACATGATTAAAAAGGGAAAGGCTAGGTTGTAATTAGAGTAACAGAATACATTTTTAAAAAATCCATGGAACTACACTACGCAGAGAACCCTAAGTTAAACCATGGACTTTAACAGTACAGTTACTACAGTGTGCTAGCATCAATTGTAACAAATGTTCTGTACCAACGCAAGGTGTTGGTGGTTGGGTGGTCTATGGAGCTGCTCTGTAAACTCACAACCTCTCTAATAAAAATAAAAGATCATGATAGTGTAGTGTGAAAACAGAAAAATCTCAGTTATATTAGTTGCTAACAGTGTGGTTAGGATTTTTATGATTTTTGTATGATTTGTTATTCAATTCCCATGATACATTCATTTTCTGAGCAAGAAATCTGAGATTCAGGGAAAATTGTGACTTGTTCAAGGTCAATTGGTTGGTAAGCAGAACCTCCCACACTAGAGCCCATATTTTATGGACTCTTCTCTCATTCTCAGCTTGGTCATCTGCTACCTATATATCCGTGAGCAGTTACTTCATCTCTTTAAGTCTCATTTCCCAAACTGTAAAATGGAAATAATGATGTAACCTGCTTCTTGGGATTGTTAGAAGTTTAAATATAATGATGTGTGTGAAAAAAATTAGTACAATCCCTGGCACTTAGAAAACTCCCAATATATGCTAGTCATTATTAGCGTACTTCTCTGATGGTGTTCTTTATACCACAACACTGGATCAGAACCAACTCTAGCATAGATGAGAAATATTTTTCCTTGCAAAACTATATAATAAAACTTATATGGCTCTCTAAAATTGTTTTCCTCAAGTTTATCAAAATATGTACCAGAATATTTCTAGGGCTAAACTTCATTTGTGTGTACTTATGTGTATGTGTGTACATATATAACAATATATAAATGTGGCATTTAGAGTAGATTACAGTTAAGCAAATGTGATTGATGAATCATACCAATAGAAAAAATAATTTTATTCATGGACAGCGCTGTGCCCTGGTCACTGATGAAATTGCTATTTAGTATACTCTGTATCCTCTTCTTGTTCATGGAGTTAAGAGGATAAACGGTATTGGAAATTGTATTGCAAATTTGTGAAGACAATGTATATATGTAAAACTAACAATGAAATTGTTTGGGGCACAGTTTAAAGAATACCATATATTCTTCAAACACTTATCTGCACTTTTACTATTTGTAAGGGATTTAAAAATTACAAAGAATTTCTATGTCTAAAACAATCTATTTTATTCAGAGACAAACACTTCAAAGAACGTATTTTATTCTTTTATGCAGTTTATATATAATTACCAGTCCTCACATGACAATACTGGAAATTGTTCCCTTCCCAGGCATAAAATGTACAGTATAGTCTCAGGGGAAAGCAGATTCTAAAGCTGCTAGCAGTGTTGCAAGAAAGATACAGAGAGAATATCTGGATCTCTACTGGGATGGAGATAATATCTGACCAAGAACCCAGATCCCAAGTGTGCCCATCCTGTCCTCCCTCAGCTATCTTTGCATGGAGCTCAGAGCAAGGAGCAGAGCCAAAAGCTAGATCGTTGTTCTTTCTTACTATTATCTCATGTCTCAAACCCTTGGGTTAAGGATGTTGGGCTTCATTTCATACCCCAAACATAGGTGTAAGAAAAACATGCCAATGAAAAAGCTTTTTTCTCCCTAAGTTAGAGAAAGGAGATAATTTAGCCAGTTAATTTAACCACAGACTCTTGACAATTCAGCTTCGAGGTAAGTTCAAGCCACCCTGTCTTTCTTACTTTAGACAAAGAAACCCTAAATAAAGCAATTGTGATGTTTAGCTAAACACTGTCCTTGAACTTGATCTTTCCTAGTCTTAAATCTCATGGCCTCCTTCTTCTGGATTGCAGGTAATACAACAGGGAGCAGACACAAACATAAATTTGTTTATTGAAATAGGATCAAGTTGGGGACTGGCTTCTTTCTTTATAGTTTTCCTTTGTTCCCCCAACATCTGCTTTGCAAATTTGGGCTGTGGACCCACTATAGAAGTTCAGGTTAGCGAGATTTTAGATACAGCTCTGTGATTCAACTATGGTCTTATTGCTCAGCCCTTCCATCTCTTAAGACTTTAATGTTTATCTCTCAGCCCTTTTAACGTCTCCTTTTCAATTTCCTGTAATTTAAAGAAATCCATGCAAAACTGTACTATTTGCTTACATGTCCTTCCTTTATCTCTTAAGAATAGTCATAAGATAATAAACTAAAATAAAATATGGATTATGCAGCTACGAATAGGTAGCAAGACACATTTTCACCTAAGTAAAGTATTTTAAGTCAGAAAAAGGTCAATTTTGCATGTTTCTTTTTTCTTGACAGATAATAAAGTTCTGTTTTTATCTTAACATCAAATGTTCCTTTAATACTCTTCGGTTATGTTATTGTATCTTTTCCAATCTCATTGAGAGCTGCATGGTAAGCAGCTTCTACATAAACTGGGTCAGCTACATTCATTTCTAATTAGGGGTCAGGGATTTTGGGCTCATTTTTTCCAATTTCAGCTAAATTAGCAGTGGAAATATCTTCTTACCCACTGTAAAGCAGAGAAAATTATACTACTCCTACTTAACGTTGTCTCTGTGCAATTAGGAAAAAGTTAATTACTCGGCTTAAGCAAAAGGCTCATGATCATGGAGCTTATTTGGGAACCAAGTCACTCATCTTGATGATTTATTGCTTTTGTTTTTAATTTTAGGACAATATTTGTAGTTATTGGTAAAGGTTGGCTATAACTTCTGGTTATTAAACCCAGCTATAAATTTCAAGTATATTCAAATATATAAACCTTTATTTTAGATGAGTACTATCTATCTATCATAGCATCCTATGGTGGAAATGCAAAATTAGATTAGAATTTCTAAGAGCATTTGTTCTCAAACTCATCTGTCAAATAAAGAGTCAGATTAATAAACATGTATTGGTTGCCCCCTGTGTTCCATGTGTGTCTTGGGTCAATCTGTACTATGTAGCCACATATTCTCTGTGTTGGGTATTTTGTGCTTGAATACTTGAGTATAGGTTTTATACATCATGTTCTTTGAACACTTAATACTTCCATGTACATTTTCCAAGAGCAAGGATGTGATCTCATGTAACCACCTGAAGTGCAATGATCAAATTCAAGAAATTTAATATTGATATAAAGCTTATACACTTTATTCCAATTTTTTATATGTCCCAATATTGTAGTTTGAGCCTTTTCTCCTCCTCTACTAGATCCCACCCAGAATCATGTATTGCAGTTAATTACCATTATCCCTTTAGCATTCTTTGTTTCTTTCTCTCTTTTAGTTGTAGAAACATAGACACAAAAATACTTTTCCATCTCAGCCACACCCAAGCATACCATTTAGTGCATGTAACCACATTCACATATAGCCAAATGCTTACCATCTTCCATTACTAAAACTTTCCCATCTCCCCAAACAGAAACCCTACACCCATTATGCATTAACTCCCCATTCCTCCTGCTCCCACCATTAGCAACATGCAATCTAATTTATATCTCTATGAGCTTGCATATTCTCTGATATTTTCTTTGTGGTTACCAAAGGACTTAAATCTAACAACCTCTGCTGTAACAATCTCATTTGCTTTAATACCAGTTTAATTTTAATAGTATACACAAAATATAGTCCTATACTCCTCCATTCCCCCTCATGTTGTAATTCTTGTCACAAATCACAAATTACACTATGAGTCTAAAGCCACTGATTTACCATTACATTTTATGCATTTGCCTTTTAGATCCTGTGAGAAGTAAAAAATAGTTATAATTACTGTTACCCGCACCAGAGATCTTTATTTCTTCATATGGCTTTGATCTACTGTCTTTTGTTCTTTCCTTTTCTACCTGAAAAACTCTCTTTAATACCTCTTATGGGGCCAGTCTAGTGGTGATGAACTTCCTCAGCTTTGTTTATCTGGGAATGTCCTAATCTCTTCCTCATTTTTGAAAGAAAGTTTTGGAGGACATAGAATTCTCGGCTGTCAATTTTTGCTTTTAGAAATTATGCCATCCCACTGCATTCTTGCCTCAATGATTTCCTATGAGAAATTAACACCTGATCTTATTGAAGCTCCTTTGTACGTGATGTGTTGTTTCTCTCATGGCTTTGAGAATTCTCTCTTTATTCTTGGCATTTGACAGTTTGATTATAATGTGCTATGGTATGAGTCAATTTGGGGTTATCCTCTTTGGAGTTTGCTGAATGCCTTGGATATGTATATTCATATCTTTTCTTAAATCTGGAAAGTTTTCAGCCATTATTTCTTTGAATATTCTCTTTCTTCTCCTTCTGGGACTCTCACAATACATATATTGGTACATGCAATGGTGTCCCACAATATGGAATTGAGGCCTGTAATTGATTCCTTCCATACTTTCCAGGCTCTTTTCACATTCCTTTCTTCTTTCTTTTCCTTAGATTGAATGATTTCAATGATCTGATCTTCCAGTTCTCTGATTCTTTCTTCTGTGAGCAGCAATCTGTTGTTGGACTCCATTCGAGAATTTTTAATTTCTGATACTGTGGTCTTCAGCTCTATTTGGTTCTTTTTCATGATTTCCAAGACTTGACTGCTATTTTCTTTGTGTTCACGATTTCCTCTAGTTCTTTGAGCATATTTCGGACTGTATTTAAAAAGCCTTTGTCTGGTACATCCCAGGTCAGGTTCTCCTCATTGATTGTTTCTGATGCTATAATCTTCTCCATGTTTCCTGCTTCTTTATATGTTTTGTAACCTTTTGTTGAAACCTAAACATTTTTATATTTTAATTTGTGCTTATCATTGTAATTTAGACCCTGAGATAATTGTTACTTAAACTTATATCTAGGTGGTGTCATGACACAGCTTTCCTGGAATGCTGAGAGCTACCAAAAAAGAAAGAAGGAAAAAAAAGAAAGCAATGGAGGAAAAAAGAGAACGCCTTTACCAGTCATTGAAAATTGGTCTGCGCAAGTGCTGTCTTTCAGGGCTTATCCATACAATAAGTTTAAAGAATAACTCCAGGCCAAAGCATAGGTGCCTCCCTGATCCTTTCTGCACATGTGTCTTTTCTTGGCACAATTTACTTAGTTCCAAACTCCCCTCTACCCTAGGAAACAATCCCTCATGATCGAGGCACTGTACTGTATCTCCTACAGCCAGCAATCCCTTGCCACAGGCTGCACAACTTGACTGCTCTACCACAACATTCTATAGGAGATCTTGGTGAGCTGTCTTCTATATACAGGGCATGGGATGGAGCGTCCCTCAGACTACCATCAGACAGATTGAGGCAGAAATAAACACACTCACTGTGCACATGAGGGCTGCTTAACTCTCTCCATTACCAAGATCATGGATGTACACTTAGCACAGGTTGGCTCTGTGCCTAGCAGGTGAGGGGTGGGGGAGGAGCCAGCAAGGACTTCATGAGATCTGACAGCTTTTTTACAATATGTTTTTTCTTTATTAGAGAAGTTGTGAGTTGAGTTTAAAGAACATTTATGCATAAAATACAAGATTCCCATATGCCAATTTATTATTAACACCTTGCATTGGTGTGAATCAATTTGTTACAATTAAAGATAGTACATTTTTATAACTGTACTACTGATTACAGACTATGATTTAACTTAGGGTTCACTGTGTAATGGAGTTCCATGGATTTTTTTAAAAAATTTATTCTGCTGCCATAGCTACAACCTAGAATCCCCTCTTTTAATCAAATTCATATATATATTTCACTGCAGTTAATTACACTCACAATGTTGTGCTACCATCACCACAATCCATTACCAAATCATTTGCAGCATTCCAAATAGAAACCCTGTATATTTTAATATTTCTTCCCATTTCTTAACCCCATCTCAGGCCCTAGAAATCTATTTTCAAAGTTTTGACTCTATGAGTTAGCTTACTGTAATTATTTCAAATCAGTGATGTCATACAATATTTGTCTGGTTGTGACTGGCTTAATTAACTCAATACAATTTCTTCAAGATTTATCCATCTTGTCACAGGTATCAGGATTTCATTCCTTTTTATGCCTGAATATTCTAGTGTTTGTGTGTGTGTGTGTGTGTGCATGCATACATGCATGTTTATAAACAGATGGGTTGCTTCCATATTTTGGCAATTGTGAATAATGCTGCTTTCAATTTCTGTGGATATATACCTGGTTAGTGGGATTGCCAGGTCATATGGTAATTCTATACTTAGCTTTCTGAGGAAACAACAAAATGTCTTCCATAGTGGCTGCATCATTTTACATTGTCACCAGCAATTAATGAGTGTTCCTGTCTCTCCACATCTTTTCAACATTTGTTGTTTACCATTTTTAAAATAGCAGCATTCTAATGGGTGTGAAATGGTATCTTATTGTGGTTTTGATATGCATTTCCCTGGTGGCTTATGATGTTGAACATCTTTTCAGGTGCTTTCTAGTATTATGAATGTCTATATAAGCCTTATGCCCATGTTTTAATTGAGTTATTTTCCTTTTTGTTGTTAAGTTAAAGGATTTCTTTATGCATTCAGGACATTAAACCTTAATTGGGTATGTGGACATTAACCCTTAATTGGATATGTGGTATCCTTTCTTATGTAGGTCCAGAATCATACTAAAAATTCCCAGAGCTTTGATAGCAAAATTAAAGTCTTTATAATGAAATATTGTACAATTGTAATGCTGTTATAAATAGATAATAATTAATAGGGACATACTGTCAGAGCTGATGTGAATATAATTGGTATAACCATTTTGGAGAGTACTTAGCAGTACTCAATGGAACTATGTATGTGTATTTCCTAAAATCCTGGGGTTCTACTCTAGGGCATAAACACTTCAGAGAAACTCCCATATAGAAGCTCAAAGAAACATAAAAAGCATTTATCACAAAGATAGGGAGCTCACCTGGGAGTCATTATAGGGAACAGGATAGGTAAAATGTGATAGATCTCTAAGATACAATACTACACAGAAGTCATAGAAAAATTAACTAGATGTTCCTATAGGTAAATGAATTCCCAAAGCCTTGTTACATGCAAGAGAGTAAGGAATAGAATGAGGTATATCACAAGTATAAGTGAATCTGAAACAAACATACATAAATCAATGGCATATTTACACACACACAAATAAGCATCGAAACTTGGGAATGAATACACTGAACAGTAAACACTCATGTTGAGGATGTAGAATGAGAGGAGAAGGGAAAATAATATAAAGATATACATAAAAAGGCTAATAAGAACTAATCAAGGGACTTATATAGGCTGTAAAAATAGCATGTTATGAATCGAGAAGAATATAATCATAAATATTCTATAGAAGTGAATAATAAATTTCAGGTTAGACTTGTTGAGAGGAATGAGGAAACATTCAATATACATAAGTGAACAGACAGAGAGGATTGTATTTTCATTTCTAGAATCATCACAAAGTAAATGAAAATAAGCTAGTTTAAAAAAAATACAAATTGAGACTTCTGGTAGACCAGGATGGTGGCATAAGACACTCCAGGTTGCTGCCTCACAGAATTTTTGAACAACCATCAAAAAATCCAAGAGCTATCCTCCTGAAAACTATGAAAAAGACTTAAAGGGTTGCAGTAATTTGGTGAGTGCACAATCAACAAAATGCAACTTTAAAAGGGTAGGAGAAGACCATGGTATACTTGTTGGCCCCTTCCTATTCCTCCCACATATGGCATGGAGCAGGACTGTACCCCCATTTTGGGTCCCTCACTCTGTTTGATAGTTAAGTAGAATAACTGCTATACTCATACTACTGTGAATGTATGTTGGTGTCAGTTCATCAAGTGGCA